>VWZD01012012.1:178885-191591 GCA_013396695.1 Sakesphorus luctuosus | reverse complement strand
TGGTGGGGCTCCTCAGAACAGGCAGTAATGCAAGATCAATGTTTATAGCCTTACTTTAAACTATTCTATTTAGAGCAAGATGATTTACCCTGTCAAGCTAAAGACTGATGGTACAACTACTTGAAGTAAATCATTGTTCAAGTATGTTTAGTCAACAAGATGAATCCAGCAAACTCCTTCTTTATATAACCTCTCTTAGAAATTATGACAGATAATCTGAGATTTAATAACTACTCACTCAGCCTTTTCTGCCAAAACCAAAAGAGCAAAAACCAGTCTTTCTAGTCTATCTGTGAAGATGCATCAAATCTAGTGAGATTTCAGAATATCCTGCTGGAAAACTTAACTACTTATTATCTCAATGCATTGATAGAGAAGATATATTTCTCTCCCATAACTACCTAATTTTGAAGTCCACTGTTTTAAAAATAATTCTTGATCCACATCATCCATCTTTCTGTCATGGAAATATGTGTTAAGCTGAAGATCAAATACAGCAAAATTGATAGAAAAAATTTTCAGGATTTTACTGCCTGAGAAACAAAAGATTTCCTTAAAGTCAGAGCTTTTCTTCTGGATAGTACAAAAACCACACCAAAACAACACAGCTATAGTTTTCTGTGACTAAATGTGAAAAATCTCATATAGCAAAACTTGTTTAGCCAGCTCTATTTCCCATACTGAAGTCCAGTACTCTAATTAAAAAAAAAAGTTTGACTCAGTCTAGACTTAACCATTACTGCTGTAAGTCACTGGTGAGTTCAACAAAGTCCAATAGTAACTCCAGTAACCTGTGTCTCTCACCACAGAGAAGGAAAACGTGGCCAAAATACCTTTCTGAATATTTGTTACCTGAAACATATGGGATGTCAGTATATATGTAACTGTAATTGCTTAGAAGTTTTGGTTCCACTAATCGGCTCCCAGAGATGAGAAACCCAGGAGTCTTCTCACTCAGGGATGTCTCTTAAATATTGGCTAGGAATTCTGTGCAAATTCTGTCAGACTATTCAGACTTTGCATTAAACCAGATTTCTGATATATTCTTGCTCTTGTAGTGCAGAATCTTTCATTATGATCAAATAATAGATATTCTGTTTTGCAAAATCTGAAAGAGTTAAGGAAATTTACCTACAGCAACCCCTCAACATGTGTCTTTCTGTATCTCCAATGTTTCCAGTTCTGTTTGTTCCAGAGGACAAAAATACCAAAATCTCTTCAATAATACTACAATAACAAAAGTATATGTCAACCAGATAGAAAAGGCATAAAAATTAAACACATATTTGCTCACAGTAACGTGATTGGTCTGTATACACATCTCTAGCATTAAATTAGATTTGATTCTTTATCATTTGATAAAATACCATTTTTTAATACAAGTGATACCACAGATGCCATTGTTCTGAGCCAATAGTACTACTAATTATGGCTTGCACTTATCTCTTCCAGGGCAACAGAACTATTAAAGTTTGTTTAGCAGGTTTGTTTAAAAGCCTCAGGAAAACCTCCTTAGATTAAGTTTTACTTACCCAGTCTATTTTATCCACATTCCAATATTTTTTTAAGTCACGGAACTGCATCAGCATCCCCTTCAAGCCCACAACAATAATGCTTGCTAAGACACACTGCAAAGACATAAAAACAAAAGCCATTTGCAGAATTGTCAGTGAAAACAAATGCCTTTTCTTTAAATTAGCAGTCAATATTATAATGAAACCATAATTTGTCATTCTCTGAATGAGAAAGGAGGAGGAGATGGATGAAGAAATCATCTAGAGCCAGAAAGTATGGAGTACAAACTGATGGACTTGCAGTGCATAGGTGGGAATGGCTGAAAAAGCATATTAGAAGAGAAATAAAAGATCAAGAAAGCAACAATTAAAAAGAATTTTTAAAAATGGGGGGGAAAGCCTACAGGAAAGCAGTCAAAAATTACATGTAATCCATATTAAAAATGAAAGCAGGAAAGCAGTATAGTAAAAAAAGGACATATTGTGCACCCTTCTTCATGTGTCCTTACTTTGCATGGTTAAGCTATAAGAGGATCTGTGTTTGAAAAGTGAGAACTTTCATGACATCATGTAAACAATAGCACAAAGTGAATTTAAAACATGGCTGAGTTAAAACTTCATGTAGAAACATGGCAGAAATGTGGATAATTTTGGAGCTGGATTTTGCAGTTTTGACACATCTTTAATTAAAATTAATTGATAATTTATAACACCAAAAGCTAGATAGAGTTTATGTTGAAAGATGTCACACTACTTTATAGTCTTAGGATTGAAGATCTATTCTATGACAGATACAAGAATACTCCATAATCTTTCTGTAATTAAGCTTAGATCACTATCTAGTATCATTTTAGTCAAATTTATTTGAAAAACAAAGTCATGTATCATATGCATCTCTGGAGAAGTATCAGGAATCTTTATTAATTTTTACCACTATCAATTTACAAATCCACAGCAACCTAAAGTCATGTATCATATGCATCTCTGGAGAAGTATCAGGAATCTTTATTAATTTTTACCACTATCAATTTACAAATCCACAGCAACCTGGCTCTATATTATTCATAAATTACAGCCAGAAGTAAGTAAAGAGAAATACATTTTCATATAGTCCTGTGATAGCCTATATGTGCAACTACATATTTTTAAAATCTGTATGTCTTATGATGTCACTTCTGTATTTTACGATTTTGAGACTTACTGTGCCCTTAATATTCTTTCTCCCAATGAAATTAAATAGAGCTGTTTTAGAGGTAACACTCTCTTTCCCTGAAAGAAATTGTCATTAGAAAATATTTGACATCTTAATCTTAAAAAATATAAGTACCATACCATAGGAAGCCAGTACAGCATAGGTCCAATTGCGTAGATCACCACAAGAATTAATACACAAGAGATAAGGCAAGCCACCTAAAACAATAAACAAGAAATTCAGATCATTCATTCATCAACAATAACAAAAAATTGCAAAAAGGATTAATTACAAAAATTTTGTAGACAAAGTCAAGAATCAGATGTTGAAGATGTTAGCTGTTAACCTATCTGTGGATTGCAGAAGCATACAATTTCAGTTTTAATATCTAGTAATTTCCTTCAGCCAACTACAGTGAAAACGTAGTGAGAGATATCGACATCGGTGCTTGACCCAGCTGCCAGCACACAGGTCAGAGCATCACTTATGCACTTGGTTACTAAATGGAGCACGTGTGTGCCAGATCTCATCCCAGAAGATTCTCAGCACCCACTGTCATTCTGTAACATTGATAGCCATGAACCCTATGTAGCACTAAATAGTAGATCTGTCATAGCCCTAAGCAAAAGTTATGTACGTTGTCATTTTTGCACAAAAGAAGACTTTCAACTCCTTTTGCTGGGATTAACACTAAAAGAAAACTAATGTGTTAAGTCAGAAACCACTAATGATTTCATGTTAATATCACTGGACTTTAGAAAATGTAGGCACATTTTTAAAAAATATTAAAAATTATCTAGAAAAATATATGGTCTAATAATTATATGTTTCTTCACAGAATTTATGATATTATTCTGATAGAAAACTACAGTAGAATTGCACTGTCCTACTCCGAGTGCCGAGTACTTCTGCTCTTACACAGTTCAGATTCACAGAAGGTTTTTGATGATAAGTAGGCAGATGCTCATTTATTTTTATATCGATAATATGTTTCTTTACTAAAATAATTAGGTTTCATTTTAAGAGACAAGTTGTTAAAAACAAAAGCAGACAAGTTGCTAAAACACTAGAAAATTAAAGTCATGGTGTACTTAAAAATACCGTCAAGAAGGATAGACAGAGTGTTTACAGAAAAAGGGACAGAAAATCTGCTGGTAAAGTCACAAGGAACTTTTCCCTCTTTCTGCCTTCACAAAGAGCAAGCAAAAAAAGTGTTGATTCTATTTGAAGGACACTTCTAGCCCATGATAGAGTCCTCACTTCTGTTTTCTCCCAGGAAAAGATATCACTGAAGAACAAATGGCAAAACTGAGACTCAGGTACATCCATTTGAGAAAAAAGGGCTGTTCTGTGTCCTTGAAAGGCTCTTTGCATTACTTCCATGACCTATGCTAAACTGATTTCTTTCTAGGTAATCAAAGCAACTCTTCACTCTCATCTCTTCATTTTTCATAGACAGCTGCAAAGTAGAGGACCAAGTGGATCTGTTGCTTTCCGAAAAAAAGGCAGGAGAGAAATTATCGCATGTATTAAAGTACGCTCATAGCCATACTCTTAACTTTCAGATGCAGGCTCGGCTATACTATGAAACCAATGTATAAAACAAAGCAGACTTTTACCATGCATTTCCTACTTGAAATCAAAACATGATGGGTTCTTTTTCCATTTCATTTACTGAATAACTTTCTCTTAGGGCTTTTATCTACATGTACCACAGCCAAAGTGCTCAAATAACCTCTAGGCCTTCAGGTTGCCTTAAATCTTCCTTGGAAAAGCCAGTATAATACGATGCAGTACAACTGAAAATTTTACAATCAATACATTAACAGGTTATGGAAGAGGGTGTCTGTGAAGATGAGGGCAAATGACACTGAATCCAACGAAAATATATTGAATAATTAATAGCAAGTGGTAGCTAAATTATTTCCATATAATTGCTTTTCAAGATAATTATTCGTTAGATTATTCATTATGATTGAGTTCAGAGTATTCTGTGGGCTAATTAGCAAGTAATTAACATGTAGATTTTTGAAGTAAAGCCCTGTATAATTTCTTAGTATTGTGACATTTCATGAGACATAATTGCATGACATGGCCAAGAAGAAACAGTACCTGTGGACTGAACTTAGCCTTGTCAGTTGTACCCCATTACCATTTTCCTTGCAGATAATGGCCTTTATACAAGCAAGAGTAACAGTTGTAAAATGACAATAGAATCATAGAACTGTTTAGGTTAGAAAAGACGTTTACGGGCACCAAGTCCAACTGTCAACCTAGAACCACCACCATGTTCACCATTCAACCTAAAAACCTCAGGTTAGCCTGTACCATTAAATCCACTAAACACCATTAGAGGGCACTTTTGTTACAATGCTGACAGATTCACATGAACTGAAAGGGCTTTTATGTAGTTTTCTGCAGTCTGAAAACACTACTCCTAACCTCCTTGCTGCCACAGAACTGACAGTTTATATTGGATTAAGCAGGTAAAACGAGTAAGTTGGAACCATTAGCTTTTCTAGGAAGACATTGCTGACCAGATGCAATTTCATGCAGGTTGTTAAAAATGACAGGGCAGAGTCATTCACAGGAGAGACGAGAAGGGATAATAGGGAAATACAATGCATAGATCAGTACAAGTTCCAGTGAGCAGTATCATAGCTGTAATTCTCAGACGTACTTCGCTCTAACCCATTACCTGTGTTTTGGCACCTGTACTGTATAAAAGCGCCGTCCGTCCCATCGCTGCAGCACTTGGTATGCAAAAGAAAAATGAAGGAATCACGTTGCTGAGGCCATGAGCCAACAATTCCTGCAAAGTTGTTAAATAGAAGATGGTTTTTTCCTATTGTTCTGTCATATAAGTGCCTCTTGCCAACAAAGGTGTCCCCTATGTAAATATTAACAATGAAAAAGGATGGGCGTAGTTTTGAGGGGGAAAAAATCAAACATGTTCATGAAAAAGGATTTCCCAACAGAATATATCTTCTCACAACTCAGAAAGAATTGGAGTGACAGAGCTGCTGAACTAGATTCATCAAAAGCAGGAGGCACATTTCGTTTGCACAACAAAGGCTAAGTTTTGAAGAGGACGTTCAACCACAATATTCACATCTTGACCCACATCTGCTTTTTAATTGGCCAGAGCCCCAGGTAGTGGTATTTGGAGAGTGTCCAGATCATTTCTGGCTTATGGAAAAAGATAGATACTGATTTTGTTTCTTTCAGAGCATGTTTTAGTGAAAGTAGTGCGGTAGCCATACTATTTGCATGCTGTCTTTCATCACAAATGTATTTAGTGCTTGTTCACAGTCCAAATGCAGACATGTCTGAACAAAGATTTATAGAAGAAAAAGTGGAGAAGCCACCTTGTAAATGCAGCCTAAACTAGACAGTGTTTTCTAAGGCAGCATTCCAACTTGGCCACCCAGCATTCCCAGACTGTAAGAAGCATATTGGTCTGCTGAGGAAAATGCGAAAGAAAAGACCTCAGAAGCTCAACTGTTAGAGGAGAAGCTGTCTCACCTTAGAGCAGTGAAAAATGCATTAATACCCAAATGCTGCACCAAATGTAGCATTACAAGATTATCCTGGAGGACATGTTTCCCCAAAAGAAGCAGCTCAGCCAACAAGGGTGTTCTGCAGAGATGATTTGAACAAGATTTGGGTGTTCTGTAATCACTAGAAGGCATCAGGATGCCATATGGAACATGTCTTTTCCTACTGGCCATTCAGCTATCATACTTTTCCAAAATGATGAAGTGATTTCAAGACTTAGTGACAGGAAGCAGAGAGAGCTTTACCTGGTTGTCGTCGACAGTGTATTTGAACTTTTTAGCAGAGTCTTGAGCAAGAGCTAGTGAGGCTACATAACCAACCAGTGCTACTCCAAAAGCTTCAGTGACTACTTCAGGCAGGACATTCATGGGTGGAGTTTTCGGTGATGGCAATCTATACAAAATAAAGACAGTCATTTTTCCAAATTGTGGTACGTCGTCTCTATATACCTGCAATCATGCATATACAAGGGAAACAATCTCTGCATGCACAGCTCATTTTTCTGTTACTTGTGACACTCATTCATTGTTTTAGATGAACTGCAGAAAAGAATTGGTAGAAAAACAGTTTCAGATGGAGTACTCCATTTGCAAACTCCAATGTGAGAAATTATGAAGAGATGCTGATAAAATAACTCCCTCATTGACAGACAAAGTCAGCAACCATTCATTAATTTTTTTAAAGTTCAGTAGAAGAGATTCTACTGCATATTTTCTTTTTGTTGTTGTTGTTGTTATTGTTGTTGTTGTTGTTGGAGGTTTTTTAATAGCCGACTTTGCTGTAAGGTTTAATTTAAACCTTTAAACAATTTCATATCCTGTAGGTCATGGACTGTATGAACATTTATTCTATCTAATGGAGACCTTCTAATGGGGACTGCTATGAAACAACTCAGTAAAGAACTAAATCACTCCAGATTGCCTCTGTACTTCACAAAAAGTCTTTGATCTCTCCAGAGAACAAATCACACTACCTAAGAAACAAATTTTGCTCCTAAGGTTTCTGATGCTCTCCACTGACAAGGCAGTTAGATATTTCAGGTAAATGCATAAAAATACACAGGTATAATCCAGGCTTCTGGTTTTTAACAGACTTGTGTGAGGTTAGACAGAAAATAAATTCCTGATTAAATCTGCACAAATACAATTTACCTGTTCGTTACACATTGAGGAGGCAAACTTTGCCCTATTTTAATCTTGGATTCATAACATGCCCTAAATACTTAAAAACAATTTTTGTTCTCAGAAATGCCCCTTGTTTTATCTCTGCCAGTGCAAACTGCCACACATGCACTCATGATGTCTTGAAGTCATAGTTTGTGAAATTTAGGGAAATTCTGCCAATGTAAGATTACACAACAGCTGTGCTCTTCCATACCAACCTGTAGAGTATGATCATTTTTTTCTGAAAACAAACGTAAGTTCTCTTTCCAGCAAATTATACTGTGGGGGTTTTTTGCCTTCTTTTCAAGGTCATGGAGAAAAGTATATCACTAACTGTAGTCAAAATGCTCTTTTCTAGATTAAGCATAATTAAGTACTTCACATTTCCTCAGAAACCACATTTTCTAAAATAACTATTAAAAATGAAGTGTAATAATCTACAAATCTTATCTCATTGCAAGTCCTTTCTGCTACCATAACCCAAGGAAACTCTCAAAAAGCAGTTGCAACAATCATAGAGTGTTCTGCCCTTCTCTCATACATCTAGTACTCAGGGCCTATTTTTTATTCCATAAAGTAATAAAAGTCTATGAAAATGTACAAGAATGCACTTTTGCTATGATATCTACACAGATAAAACTTGCTAACTTGGGGTTGAATTGTGAGAGAGTATTTAAGGAGACAGGAAATGGACAAAATAGATTTTTGCCATTTATTTCAGAAAACTACTTTGACCTCTTCAGAGACTGTTCTGAGAAATAAACATATTTTAAAACCACAAGCAAATAAAAAACACATTACCCTTGAGGAATATGTCCCACGACTTCTAGCCCATAGACGTATTCCATATCAGCATAGTAGCAAGCGATGGATGAAGCAATTATCTATTGATTCAACACATAAAAAGACATTATATTGCTGTTGCTTTGACCTTCTGACACGGTTTCAATTATTGACACAGGTAAGCACATGACACTGTTCATAGATTTATCCTTAGATCAATCCTGTAAGATGGGAAAGTGTTGTTATGAAATTTTTGCAAATGTGGAAGAGTCAAAAGTAACTAAGATCTGGACACAATAACAAATTTTAGAAAGATGGATGAAGAAGGATGATAGGGCAGTTTGTACATCCTGTGTTGATGAAAGAGATGGGTATGAGTCTCTGTAAGTCCTGGGGAACCTTACCAGTGTCCAAACTCCCTCTATTCCACATGAGCCCTAAACCACTGCCACTCATGAGCAGCTTGAAGTAGTTCATAATTGAGATGTCCCTGATTAATCTTGAATCAGCTGATGTTCTCTGAGCACGTCTAAGCCAGACTGGCATTGTTGACTTCAGCACAAAACACAGCAGAAAATGTGTCTGCCTCTTATTTTTATGTTCCAGCATGTAAGAATCCTGCTAAGTAAGTGAAGTTTGACACCAAAGAGAATCAAACTCGTTTTGTATACTTTTTATGAGATGAACACACAAATCCCAATAGAACAGGCATGGGTTCTAGTCCATAATCCTTAGTTTGGTGGTACATTTTATCCAGTAGTTTTGAAAATATAGCACAGAAACAGATCTTAGAGCAGGGACCAGAACCACGTTATCTCATTTTCCAGCATTTTGTCCAATAAAAATTACACTTTTGTAAATAACTTTTTCCAGAAAAATAACAATTTTGATAATCTACCCTGAAGAGCATCTGTCCTTCATATTTTTATTTTGTTTTAGAGGTTAGAGAAAGCCAGAAAGCTGCTATTGTGGTGCTGATCATTTGACTACAGCTTCATCCTTAAGGCCAAGGTTTATAAGGCAATAGCTAATTTCAATTCAGTTTATGCCATGTTAAAGGGAAATTGTTAGTAAAATTATATAAAGCAACAGCATAGATTTTTATTGCAGATAAATAACAAGCAATATCCATGCCACAACTACCCAGCATAAGTCTTGCCTGGAGTTACAATGTGCCAGTTACTTTTCATCTTTCAAAGTTCTTACAGTTTCACATTCTAGGCTTCGTGTTCTTGTGATTATGTAAAAATAGTAAACATATGAAAAATATTATACAAATTGGGAGCATATGTCACTTCTTTCTTAATTATTTAGTCAAACTGTTTCCTGTTCTTACAATTAACATACAGCCATGAAATTAGCTGTTCATTTAATAAGTGGCAGGTGTGGGTAACTATAGAAAGCACAGTAAACTTCAGTAAATTAGCTGAACCACTAAAAGCTTTCTAAGAAAAAGCCTGATACGTAATTCTGTACTCACCAGAAGTAGATCGATGGGAAGAACAACTTTAATGTTTCTCTGAAATTTCTCATTCAGTTCTTTAACAAGAACAAGCACCACAATGCTCAGCAAGGAGAGAAGTAAAGCCTCCAGCTGAACTGATCTAATATTCTCAAATACGTAGGCATAAATCTACAGTGAGGAGCAAATAACAATCACTAATCAAAAAATGTATTCTGGAGCACATACTAGGACATCTTTTACGCAACTTCAGATATCTTAAATAATCAGTGAGAGCTGAATCAATACTGCAGGACCTGAGTCACTGGATAAATTGGCCTATACTTTAGATTTTACATGGAAGAAAATCACCAATTTGCTATTACCATGGACTTTGGAAAACTCAAAAAAAAATGTAGTGAATATTTGTATATATTAATATACAAATTCCTGTTGGTAGAAGCAAGCGACAAAATTCCAATTAATGTGATATGTTTCCTTTTCTTATTCAGTCTCATTAAATTCAGCGAGATAATGAACGTTACATAAAGATGCTCAGAAAAGCTTTTTGTACAAAGATTTATTTGTAGTGTCCATACTATATAACATCCACAAACTCTAGTAGTAAAAGATATTTCTGAGAAAAATTGTTGAAAGACAGAAAGGAGGGTAAAAGACAAGGAGAAAGATGAAGAAAGAAAAGGCAAAGAAAAATGCAGTAGTGGCTGGATGGGAAGAGAAGCAACAAGAATCTTCCAAGATGAACATCCTCTTCAGGACACTCTCTGCAGTCTGCGAGGGTGCAGACCAATATCCGAATATTTTTCCAGAGTAACTATATAACTCCAGCAGGGCATCCTCAGTCTTCCTATTGGTAGCTCTTGCCACTTACACAAACAGTGCTTCATGAAGCACCCTTTGGTCACGTTCAGGTGCTGCACACACTGATTTGTTGCCAAGCTTGTGTACATTTGGTTTTGATTATTTAATTAAGTAATGTTATCTGCTAAGCCCTTTTCTGTTGACTGCAGAGTTAAAGGAGAAAGATGAGACTGGGGCAGAGCTATGAAGCTGTGAATGGAAGGTCTTCAGCTTTTCAGAGGTCAAAGTGTGCTGCAACACACCATGAAAAAGGATAGAAAAATGTAGTTGTATCTGTGATGAAAAAAAGAAATATGGACTGACTATAAGAAACATGGGGAATAGAAGTACAGAACAGGAATAGAATGACTAACGGTGATGAGCAGCAGGGATGTCTGATGAAGAACACAATGTTGTAAGTAACAAAAGAATGCAGTTGCCTTCATACCCGCATAGAGGATGCAGTGAACTGTAATTTTGGCTCTACTCTGAATTTGTTGGTTCAGGAAAAGAGGCATAAATCAGTGTGATAACAGACTAACAAAAAGTAATGAAAAAAATTAGACATTTGCTGAAATGGTTAGAAGGCATGGAGAAAGGTAGAGGGAATTTCTACCCTGATATATTAAGAAATAACGAAATCCCTATTACAGAATATTGCTTTCATGAATGAAAGCAATATTCTGTTGTTTGGAGGAACAGCAAGCCATAAAAATGGACACAATACACATGCTTACTAAAGCTGTAAGGGATAAAAACCAAGGTAGGCTCAGTCCCTTGAATCTTGCATTTATATTCTGGAAACTATTGTTTATTCTGAAATATAAACCCTAGAGAGAACAGAAGTTAAGATCTAGAATGTAGATTTAGGCATCATCACAAGTAACTTCTTTATAAACCACACATTAAGGATAATAAAATCAAGCAACTGAGGTTTGAAATAATAATGGGGGGGAAAAAAGGTGTTTTCTCTGGTAATGACTAAGAAGACTACCAAAATAAATGTAAAGTGACACTTGCAGTTTTATCAAAATAAAGATTAATAATTTTCTGCCCCAGAGAACCTATTCTCAAATACATGTGTAATGCTAACAAGGTTTGACAGTATGGAGCTTAAATACGTATATTTATATTGGACAGGATAAAGTACTAGAACAATTATCTTAGGAAAGAATCCTGTTCCAGCAGAAAGGTGGTCAATATGACGATAAATTTTGTTTCACTGTTGTGATTTGGTCACTCCTTGAAGAGGTGATGCTCATTTTGAAGATTGAGTAAATTAAAATAACTTCCTTATTTTTCCTCACTCATAATTACTGAGAATATTTTCATAATGTAGTAAGGAAAAAGAAACACCTAAAATGTAACTTTCCCCATAAAAAGGAAAAAGTAGTCCAATGCTTTGAAATTTAGCCCATGGACTTTCAATTAAAGATGCACAGGATAACACAGTACAAACATTTCTCAGAAACAAGGAAAACATTATAAAATCATCTTGTTAAGTAATATGATCTATATATGTCTTAAATCTGAAGAATGACAATTAAACCGTTGGTTTTTACCACATATTGCCCCACTGTAATCAGACAATATGTGGCTTGTGTCTTGAGTGCCTTGGGACTAGACTCTGTACCAATTATTTTCCAACAAGGCATTTTCAAGAAAGCACAGGATTTGATTCAGTGCCCAATAGAAGCTGTGATTAAGACAAAAGGAGGCAACCTAGAGAACTGTGCCCATAAACTCACCAAAGACTGAGCTAGATCTAAGGTGAAGTGGTAAGAAAAGGGAAGAAATGGGTTGATTCCTACTTGCTGTGGTCAAAGAGATGTGGGCTTGTTATGAAATGGTGTCTATTAAAGCATCAGCATTAGCTATCTGTGTGCATGGTGTTAAATCTAATTTTCCTAGTCAAAGTGAGATATAAGATTGACTGAATAAATACAATTGTAATGTAAACAGAAACATGCATCAGCTTTAACAGTTTCTGTCTTTCTAATGGACTAAACCCAATGCATTTAATTCTAAAAATATAAAGCCAAGTCTTCTAAACCTTTGTCATAGCTTTTTCAGACTTTGCAACAAAAACTTTGTGTGAGCAGCTTAGAATATTGTTTGGTGTTTGTTTTCAAGGCATATTCTTCAGCAAGTAGTTTACATCAGCCAATAATAAATGAAAAAGAATGGAACTACC
>VWZD01012012.1:151381-178860 GCA_013396695.1 Sakesphorus luctuosus | reverse complement strand
AGAACTTCATAGCTCATAAGAATTCAGTAGCCCCAACAGCCCTATCCCC
Organism: Sakesphorus luctuosus; assembly: GCA_013396695.1. Taxonomy (NCBI): domain Eukaryota; kingdom Metazoa; phylum Chordata; class Aves; order Passeriformes; family Thamnophilidae; genus Sakesphorus; species Sakesphorus luctuosus. The sequence continues at coordinate 178,811 of VWZD01012012.1, read as the reverse complement.
AAAGTGTCTGTAGTACACTGAAGCTATTCTGGCAGTAATACATAAATACATCAGACTAAAGAGCTTCCACTGACTAGTCTGTTCCTGGGTAACATTTTCCGAAAACCTAAAAACTCTCAATTCATGATATCACCAATGAAGCCAGAAGAACTCTTCACAAAAATAAAAGAGTATGTGGCTCTTCACACAAATGTAGTTGACATATACTATAGCCTTCTCTTTATATTACACATTTTACATGGTATTCTGTCCACTCAGTTACCTGCATCTAATTCAAAAGAAATATTTACAAATGTTTTAATCACAAACATCATTATAAATTCAGTATTTCTTATGTTTTGATAATGCACTTACTGAAATAATTTAGAAATTGCGCAGCAGAATTTTGCTTGATATTGCAATGTACAAAGCAATCTCAGTTATTATATAATTTAAAAAGATTTTAAACTCAGTAATAATGAATTAATTGGGCTTTTTGCCTCTTTTGGTCTTAGTTTTATTGCTAGTTTTGTGTAAAGATTCTTAATGGACCCTATCTGACAATATCATGAGGAATCAGTGAACTTATTGGTAATCAATGTAAATTTGCACCAAAGTGAAAAAAGCAGCATTCCAACTTTGCACACATACATACAGACACTGAACACCCCCCTTGTCATGGAAGACTAATAGTTTTGAGTTCCACTATATATTCACATACTTTCATAGGGTAATAGTGAATATTGCAATGGTTTATATTCTGGAAATGATGTGTATTCTGCTGTATTAATTAATTAAATACTCTGAGTTTTGTGGTTTTGGGGTTTTTTTATGTGTATATTAAAACTCAAAAGATTAGCTCTAAAATGGGTATAGAGGCTGAAGCAAACAAAAGAATTAAAGGAACGTGTTATTTAAAACACTTAATACATTTGAACAGTGGACAACTTCATTGCATTTTCAAAAATAGTGCATTTTGACATTTGTTAGACAAATGCATCACCACTGGAGGAAAAATGTACAGACAATTGCTGTCATCTGTAGAGGGAACAAAGTGGGGGGAAAAGGACTTTCAAAAAAAGAATTGATAGAGGAAACACAAACACGAAGGGTTGTGGGGTTTTTTTTCCAGATAATTGCCACAAAACCACGTGAGGGTTTTGCAACAAACTTGCAACACAGCGGCAAAAGACACTGTTTTGCAAACTCACTCACTTACTTGCAGTTCATTTTTCAGAAACATGTGGAAAGAGAAATATATCTATACATAAAGGGCAAATACAGATACATTCTTCTGTTTTCAGATGATAAGTAAAACTTGATGATACTTTTCTTCTTTATTGTAAAATTAGATCTCACATGTAGTATTCCCTCACCTTTTTTCTTCTTCACCTTCACCTTGACTTTTCCATTGCAAAATCCCAACTGATGCTGCGCTGTGCAGCTCAATTACAGTGTTACAAACCATATTCAGGGAACATGCAATTATGTAAACCATGCACAAACACAAAAATACCATAGGCTCAAGGCCAGTGTACTAGATTTGTTCTCCATATGCAAAGTTCATTTCTACATATTTAATCATGACCTCATTTCCCTTTCACTGCCTTGCTTTACTTGCAATTCTCCTATCACACTTTATTAAACATTCTTTTTCTTGTTTTGCCAATCCAAAGGCTGCCTGAGGCAAAGCAAACAGTTTTGTGAGTGTGAGGTGTTTTGGAGCTGAGAAAGAGAAAAAAATGTAAGCAAAAGTACTAGTCTTTGGGTTTTGAGAATTTGAAGTAAAGACCATGTCCAGAGAGACATGCCAAATTTGTCTTTCATTTTCTAGTTACATGTGCACACTAACTTATATCTGATTAGTGTAATTTTCATATAAAACTACCACCACAGAAAAAAAATATATTTTCAATATGGTGCTTCTGACTGAGATATTGGACCTTCTTAAGACAACTCATAAGTCTGAGCAGATACCAGAAACCTTTTAAAATGCTTCCCTGGTAAAACTGCCTCATTTTTATTATTCTTTAAAGTTGTACAAAGTGGATTTTGTTCGCTCATTTGTTTTCACACAATTCAACAGAGCAATTAAAAACCTTTAAAAAAAAAGGAAAATTTTTCTTTGGAAAATGTTCAAAGGAGTTTGATTTCATGAGAAGTGAAGGGCAAAGAAGTTGTTTCAGATACATTAAAAAAATACAAGGGATAAGGGAATATATTTCTTCCAAAGCATTTGAATGACCTAATTTATGATATCATCAGCACATCAACATGGAAATACTTCTTCATATCACTGCTGTTCTTTATTATTGCTCATAGTGTATATTTTGATTATATTTTGGCTGTGATACTTAACACCAGTTGTCTCTACAAGATGACAATATTCCTATATGTAAGTATAGTTTCCATGGAAATGCCATGAAAAACAGGTTAGTCACATTTTATGCTAAGAATTATTTATGAAAAGGTTTTTAAAGAATTTAAAAAAAAATAATATATGATGAATCATTTGTAATAATCTGACAAGCCAAGTGACTACTCATATAAACAGCTATGACACTTTAAGCTATGTCCCTACAAGATAAATTACTTTTGTTTATTCCAAGGCTCTAATTTTCATTAATAATTTGGTCCTGTGAAAAACTTACCAATGAATTATCCATGCAAATATTTATCAAATTTTTAAAATACTATGGAAAAAACATAGGGTAATTTTTACATAGAAGATCCACAAATCATGGGACAATTTCCTTTTACTACAATGATGGTTTCATTCAGCAAAATATGAAGAAAATATGCTTAGATTTATATTTATGTCCCTCCCACATGCTAATCCATAAAGAGTTAACACTCCTTGTATGAGTGTATAATGAATGGAATTAGTGATGCTTTGATATATATATTTTCTAAGTTGATTACTGTATCTTTTTAAAATAAGACCCATTTCTTCATCAAGTTTTCAAAATCCATTCTTGCAAACAAGACAAATTAAAATGAATGTTCATCTTGAGTTCATTTGCACATGTGCATAACAAATTCCTTACTCTTATATATGGGCAAATAGCGCAGTGATTTAATAAAATTTTGGCTCATGAAATAACCCATCTCTTTTACTGAACTCACATGAAAAAATCCCAGTGGTCCAGATATATATGGCATTTTCATTCCCAACAGATACTTCACTTGCGAAGTCACAACGTGTGTAGCTGCTCCTGTTGTCATCGCACTTATCACTGGTTCTGTTAACAAGAAGGTGGCACTGCCCAAGTGCAGCACAAACATCCCTACCTGAAAGGCAAAGGCAGGAGTATCAGCAATTATAATACAATGCAGCTTCTTGGTAATGGGACAATGAGCCAGGGTTCTTTTAATACTTTGTAAGATAAATGAGCTAAAGATAAAAAGCAGAATACTTTGAAGGACAAATACAGCTGAGAAGGGAACCCACTGAAGCTCTGTGGCTTTACCTGCACTATTTTACATGCCTCACTGTTTTACCAGATTCTAACATCAGTTTAGTAACAAAATCTGACTCAGAGAAACACTTAGTGTTCTCTCCTGTTCAAATACATAAGCACAATAAACACCATGAAAACATCGACTCAAAATAGCAAAATGAAGTAAAACAACTCAAAAAGTGAGGGTGGTGTTAATTTACGACTCATTCCTGCTCCACTGTCATCCAGCCTGCGTAGGCAAGGGGCCGTATTTTGGTCCAGCTTATTGATTGTCATCATGTCAATATCAGGATTCCCAACATTAGTAATTTCAACAGCTACCAAATTTGTGATATGCTATGGAAAGTCTCGTGGTGAGACCTCTAAGCCTGGAATCTGAACTACAGCAGAATCAACGACTATTGGAGATACTTCAGAGGAATACAGGACATACACACAAAGTACTGTTGTGTTCAACTCTTTTCCCTCCTCATCCCAGACTTCAAACATTCTTTTCCACTAACATATGAGATTTGATAACTGTTAACTCTTTGAACAAAGTTATTGCATGCCTATAGCAGCTACTGTACTTAAACCTTTTCTGGTCCATATTAAGTTACATTTACATTATCTCCCCTTATATTGAGTTTTGCAATTTCTTACTTCTATGAACTTTTGCATTTGCTGTTCTTCTTTCTGAAGTTATGTTTTCCCACAAAGTTACATGCTCTTGGCATAGAGTGGTTTGTTACAATACTTTCTAAGAGGATTATTTTATGTTTACCATACTAAATATCATCATTTTTGAAAATATCATGGTCTTCTTTGGTTTTTTTTCTTTTATTCTGAAGCTGAGTATCATTTCCAGATGTTATCCTTCCTTATGGCTGAACATCATTTATTTTTTCACCATAAAACTCACCTGTATGCATTGAGCTATGAGCATAGTACTAGAGAAGGAAAAAAAACAACAAAGCAAGTGGATTTTAATTTACCACAAAAACCTCTAGTGAGCAATTTCCTCTTCCATCTGAGAAATTAAATCTGAGATTTTTTTTTCTATTTCCTACTAATAGCATGTAAATTGCTCTTTATTATGTGCAATTGGAACATCAATTGCCATTCAAGATTGGACTCCAGTAATGATAATTACTGTTATACCCTCAGTGAGTAGTAATTTAGTTAGTCAAGCCTAAAACTGATAATTACTAACTTCAGGTATTTTGTTTAGCTGTTTGTTCTAACAGTCTGCCTACTAACATATGTAAAACATTTTTCACAGTAGTGAAGTTCAATAAGAATTGAATTCTACGTTCCCTATTGAATTTTTGTTTGTTTTCTAAGATCAGTTTCTATTGTATGAACGTGAAATTTCTAACTGTGTAATAGCTTATTTTCCAGAGAACTATATGGATGTTTATTTAGCCATGGAATCAAAAACACAGAGATGACTGTGTGAACTGCATAATATCACAGAGAAGTATTAGCTATTATTAGCAATTCAGAGAAAGTTATTATTGTGAATTACAGGAAAATGGTGTCATAATTGCTGAATTTAAAAACTTCAGCAATACTCTCTGATATTTTTTGGTTTTTAGGTCTTTTTTTTTTAATACACCATTTTAAGAGGATGTAACTAAAAGGTCACATTTCAAACATACTTTTTATTGTTTGCTTATAACTGTGGGTTATGTTAAATACACCCAGTTCTTGAGTATGGTTTCTGTTACACAATCTCTGTAGCCACTTAGTTAAATAAGCAACAGCTTACACTTGGTCCCTCATGTCTTACTGCAGAAGGTAGCTCAGAACTTCGAGAAACAAAGGCAGTGTTTCATCAACATGTGCACCCTACTCCTTATTTATATAGTATTTAATATTTATAATGCGCACCCATACATCTTCCATGGTGAAGATGTAACAATGAAATAACCAGAATAGAAACTGTCTGGGCCAGAGGGTGTAATTTTCCTCATAACCTGATATATGAACCTCTTGCTGTCTTTGCAACATCAGTAATGTACAGCAACTGCTTTGATCAAGAGGAGGCAAAGAGTTCTTTTCAAACAAGCCTCCCAAACCTAGTTGCATGTGAGTTTTCTTGACAGATGTACTTAATTTTTTTTAGCATTTATACAGGCCCAGATAGATTCTACAGTTAACCCTCCGTGCTTGGCATCAGTCGTATAGCTTGGCTGCCACTGCTTTTTGAATAAACACCATGTGAAACTAAGCTGAGCTGACAGCACACAATTGTATCACATTGCATTATGTCATAAAATCTTTCACCCAGTAAACATTGAACAAAATCTAGAAAGTTCAATATTCTTAAAGAAATTTCTAATAATCTGCTTTATCTTGGCTGTAGTTGTGATGCCCATTTTTTGAGATGTCTCATCTTATTTTCTGATATATTGTGTGATTTTATTCCTTTTTAATTCAGACAAATGACAAAGTGACAGGGAAATGCCAGAACAGTGAAAAATTAAAAAAAAAAAAAAGCCAAGTGAAAATCAGTTTCTCTTTTCATTATTTGTACTGATAATGAGATTTTCTTAAACTGCAAAAGAAACAAAGTTTTCACATATTTTAGGATTCTATTTTAAAAAATTTAATTCCTAGAGGATAAAGGCATATTTCAAGGAAAGAACAAGAGTATAAAAATGGTTTGAAAGGCACATGGCTCTAGTTTATGTGGCATTTTCAGTACATCCCACCATGTAAAGAAGCTCATCAAGAATAAATTTCTTGAAATTAATTTTGCTTTCACCAGGTATACATTCTTGATTAAATTCATGTAAACAAAATCAAGAACTGTCAGAGAAAAGGAAAAAAAAACAACAGCAAAACAACCACAAGAGAAAGTGAGAGAAAGAAGCCTTAAAGTAATGCACAGTGAAGGAAAAGAGTTTCTGGAAACAAGTTATACAATCACATAATTAGACAGTAGTGGTGGATGGTGTGATTTCTTAAAAAACCCCCAATTATAGGAAAAGAAAGTAAATTTCAAAATGGAAGAAAGATAATACGAATGGAACCTTTCCTTGCAGCTGTCTTTACTGCTCCATAATTTTACTCTGGCAAGTAGAAAGAATAGAGATTTAGCCAGAAGAGAAATAGGCAATTGCAAAAGCAAAGCCTTATATGTTCTTTAATTCAAGCCCTTTTGGTTCTTGTCCACTTTTAATACTTTCTTCCCATGACAACACACTCAGTTTATTATTATTATTTAAATTCCATTCAACATGTAGTCAATTTAACTTCATAGCCAGTAAAAATTTTTATCCCTTAACAGCTCTTTGAAAATCACTAATGTCAAACTTTCTGCTGACAGTAATTGAAAGGCTGATATCATATTACCCGCTGCAGAAATTCAGTTTTGGAGAATGAATTTTAAACCCCTTAAAACTCCACTGTCCTGCAAGGTTTTTTTCACTGTTGTAGCAAATAAAAGTGGTGATACCCTTTCTGATCGTTTGCTGTATGGGCTGAGAAGACAAGGTCAGGCACGGGAAACATCTCTTGGAGGGAGACACTATTGGTTATCTCAAAATTAGAGGTTGCAAAAGTGAAGACATCTATGACCATGTGGAGAAAACAGTCAGACATGGACAGTGCAGCTTGACTTACTCATCAATTTAAAACTCTTATCAGCCTGTTTCAACAGACATTTAAGTGGGAGCTTTCGGTCTTCTGAATTGCAACTCTTATGTTCATTATGGCTGACTTCAGAGTTTCTGGTAGCTTCTGATGGTGTGCAAAGTGAACTTTCCTCATTCCAGGATTGGAAGAAGACTTCTTTCTGTGGTCTTTCTGTAGTAACACATAGTATGCTGTACCATAATTGTGGGAACCAGAACTCCCATCTAGCCTACTTGAAGTTTTCAAGATACAGAATATGAACCTGCAAGAAGTTATTTTCACTCTAAAAGAAAAAAATAAATATTTTTCCTGATTATCACTGCATAATAATCTCATGTCTTTATCTCATGAAAAACTATGTGTAACATAGAATACTACAGCATAATATTCACCACAGAGAAACAAAGCTTTGGACAAGAATATTAGCCTTATAAAAACACACTTCATATTCAAATGTCCTCCTTTGTTATCAAACAAAATGATAATAGATGGTGTTTGTTCTCCTGATAACCAGAAACAGTTTTATTTCCAGTACTGTATAGGAGCAACATATGAGTTTTGAAATTACAGTAATTGCAGAACTCATCAGTAAAAATATAGAAGACTGAGAATGCAATATGGACCTATTTCTCAGTTACAGGAGAGTAGCATAGCTGAAGCCTCTAACATTGTGGTCTTAAGAGAATAAAGCTTTTTTCTAAGGATAAAAATTACGTTTTTCTCACTTTGATCTGCAAGCATCCTTCCCCTATTTATTCAGCAAATCTTCCTGTCAAATTTCAGGTTAGTATACTGAGATTTTTTTACAGACACATATATTCATGGATGCATTCTTGCACATATAATATACTAATAAGAAAAAAGTCTTGCCCCAAAGCTTTTTTTTGAGAGTTTTGTAATGTTATAAAGGCATCATCAATTTTAATTACAATTTCATTCCATAGGCATCTGTTATATTCCATCATTTTCTCTCCCCATCAATACCTCTGAGGTATTTAATATCAGGGAAGAATTCTATTAATTTGATTCATTTTCTGTGCCCTGTTCATCTTTATAGAGTAGCAGCTACACAAACACAGAAAAAAATCTTCATTATGCCTTCTATTCTGCTTTTAAAAAATGAAATAGTGAATCCATCTTTTATGAACACTCCCTCAAATATTATAATTAAAAAGGAGTTCAGGACTCTAAAATTTATCACCGGAAAAAAATTAGGCAGCTAAGCACCAAATTTCAAATCTTATAAGCTCCACCTATTCTTATCTGATGATCAAAACCAGTTCTGCTTTATTCATGTCTAGATGGCACTGAGATTCACAATGCCTGCTCAGAGCTTGCCTCACACACAAATGCAGAATTTTGGTCTCCGCAAAATACAAAGCCAACAGCCAACAGCAGTTCACCTCAAAAACACATCTCTTCACTTTACCTTCCCTCCATGACTCACTATTTTCTATGTTTTCTTTTTTTTTTCTTTATCATGATTTGCTGAAGAGAGTACTTAGCTAGGTTACTGGAAAAATAGTATTAAATTGCTTTTTAGGCCAAGAATGTTTGGCTCTTTACCTACTCTTTCTTAGAAGGAAACAGCTGGTTTGGAGAGGTACTTTTCACCTTCCATTGGGAGGCTGCCCAAGGTATGAAATACTCACAGCATCAGTTGTTCTGGTGCAATTAGTGGCTGATTAGAGCACTGCATTTTGACTGTTTTTGAGAATATTGGGGTTTATAGCAGATTCCATAGGTCAGGTCTGCTCCCTTCCCAGGGAAGTACTATCCCAAATACCAACTGCACTAAAAATTCAACATCTTTTTGTATTTCAGGATGTCTTCAATGGAAAGCTGTTGCCTCAAAATGCATCACATTATTCTTCCTGTCCCAGAATATATATTTACTCCAGGCTATTAATTAATTTCTAGTCTAATCTGATGAATAGAAGCGAGTCACTAACTTAGCTCTCCATTAACAGCAAGATGTGCCCTGTCACCTTATCTGGGAGTTGCAGCAACTGTTAGTCAGGAGGCTGGAATCATGATGAGAAACACAGATTCCCACACTTAGCAGCACCTGGGAAGATGGCAAAGTGTAATCTCAGCCTTGATCCAGACTTCCACTTGCATATCACATTATTAATAGCTTCAAGGCACTTCTCCAGGAAATAAGTATTTTAATCTGGTCTCTAACCATTAAACTCACATAAAGGACTAGTGGTAGCACAAGTATCAGCTGTGTTAGGATGACTCTAATGCAAGTGGCATTACTGACCTGGGAGAGGAGCCCATGCACGTGGCACAGTTCCCTATCAGACATGCTTTGAAGATGCAGGCAGAGGATTTACTAGTTCTTATTTCAATCAGGCTTAGACAGGACATAGGCTGAGATAAGTCAGCTGATGCACTTGAAGGCATATGAAAAAGCAGAACTTTTCAAAATAAAAGAGTAAGAGGTCTAGAGGATTTAAACACCTAATGAGATTCTGCAGCCACTAAGCTAAAAATTTCTGCATTGGATTTTGAAGTTAGATCAAATGAATGCAGGCATCAACTTCCCGCTTGAGGCATTTTGGCCTCTCGGGGGATAATGTAGGAGATATCCAAGCTGTGAGCAGGACTTCTACATGAAGAGCTCCATGCATGCTCTGCTCTTGCAAGCAGCCTGCACAAGATGCAGTGCTGTGCTGCACATACTGGTGCAACAGGACAGCACGTGCATGCACAGCCAGGCACAATCAGCATCAGTTCTACTCCAGATATTGTCTGTAGGCTTTCCCTCACGCTGCTACTCCAAATCATAATCCTGTAACCAATAAAAGAACGATAAAAATGCAACAGAAGTTATCATGCTTCTTGGTATTTTCTACTGACTAGCATAAATATATGCCCCAGTTCTCGCCAACTGTGCAGGCCACTGGAGAACCCATTCTGGGCTCCTTTCCTCATCTTCTCTTGGTAGAGGGATCCAAAGCACCAAGTGCAGAGGTCTGAGATTCTTTCAGGAGGCCAGGTGCCTAGGAGGTGTTGCAATGCTGCATGCTGGAACATTTTGTCCATTTTAATATTTACAAGGAAAGAGAAAAGTCTTCTTGAAGACCTAAGCAACTGGCAATGGGTAAAGGAACTCAGCACTTGTGTTCAGAATAAGAAGAAAGAAATTTAAGAGACCTCTGATCATTTGAATAAGCTTTGGAGAATCATATGAAGACATCTGTTTTACTATTTCACTTCAAGGGTGTGTGAACTCTAGAGAGAATTTAAAGATGTTTTCCCTACTGTTTTGAATTATTGGATATTATTTCTCTTCAAGCTAAGAGCAAGAGAAATCCTCAGGAATATGACAGTGCTTACCAGGAGCTGATTCATGTTTTGTTTCTGAACAAGGAAAGGAGGCACCAACAGCAAATGAGTATTATATTAGAACTTATGGAAGAGTTTGCCTTCATTCATAACACACTAGGAGCATGTAAACAAATTATTACTACATCTCAACAAAGGAGTAGCAAATCCTTAAAACATATTAATTTCATTCACGAATGTCGGACCAGATGTTTTCATCCATTTTTCTCAGAGAAATGAAAAAAGACCCCACCATATTACAAATGTCACGGCTATCACAGAAGCAGTGCATCAGTAGCATACAGAAAATGTGATCTCCACCAACCTGAATGATTCCTCCTAGAAATGAAACTGCTGCTGCAACTCCAATCCTCTGCAATTCAAATTCGGATAAACCCAAAATTCCTGAATTATTGTTTGCAGTGAAATTAGTGCTGACAGAAGGAACAAGACGCTCAACTGCATTGGCAGATATTAAGGAAGTTAAAGCAAAAGTTCCTATAAAAAAAGTCACACATTAGTCACAAATAATTATATATCTGTCTGTACTCATCACTCATGGCCTCTTTTCAAAACTTGGCCATTATTAGTAAAAGTGCCATTTTGTACAGTCCTGTCATGATAACAACAATTTTTAAGGTAATTTCTCTATGTAACACGAACTTCTTCCTGTAAAATGCCATTTATACAGCTGAATTAAATGTAATATTTTTTTTGAGCACATTCATTTAGACACATTTACAAAAGAAATTCAAATACAACAAATTACAGCTATTTCAAGTTATCAGAAACTTGAGCTTTTAACTCACCTTGGACATGACCAAACAGCTATTTGTCTGAGAATCCCAAGTGTTTTCCAATCAAATTGCTAGGGCAATTAATTCACACTATACATATAGCACCCAGCCCATTACACAGGACCTAGCATTCTAATAAATGGAGGCAGATTGTGAGAGAAACATTTATTAGCTGAGAGAGGTAAAGCAATTTTAATGACACTCAGATAAACCACAGAATCACAGAATATGCCAAGTTGGAAGGGACCTATCAAGGATCATCGGGTCCAACCCTTAGCCCTGCGCAGGGCCATTCCCAAGATTCATGCCATGTGCCTGAGAGTATTGTCCAAGTGCTTCTTGTACTCTGCCAGGCTTGGTGCTGTGGTCATTGCCCTGGGGAGCCTGTTCAGAGCCCAGCCACGCTCTGGGTGAAGAACCTTTCCTAATATCCAGCTTAAACCTCCCCTGACACAACTTCATGCAATTCACTTGGGTCCTGTCACTGGTCATCACAGAGAAGCAAATGGTGTCTGCCCCTGCTCTTCCTCCAAAGTTGAACTGCAATGAGGTCTCCCCTTAGTCTCCTCTTCTCCAGGCTCAACAGACCAAGTCCCCTCAGCTGCTCCTCACACGGCTTCCCCTCAAGGGCTTCAGCACCTTTGCTGCCCTCCTTTGGACACTAATAGCTTCATAAATACAAACATTCATGCAGAGCTATAAGTGCATAAGTAATGTCTTACTATGTCAGACCAACAGTCCATCTTCTCTGGCCCTTTTTGAGTTTGTTTGTGGACTGGTTCATGAATTTGTGAAAGGTTTATTTGAACCTGCTTGTAATTTCTCCCTCCACAATGTCCTCTGAGAGCAGGTTTCGGAAGTTCACAACCTGCAGTACTGTTTTCTTTAATCTATATTTAAAAGTCTTTTAAAGTGATTTCTCTTTGACCTCACCTTTTTTCTACCATTGCAGGACCCAGTGAACATCTTTCTACCTTCACTGAGGCCTTCATAGAGTAAACCTCCCAGTATAAACTCCTTGGGAACCTAGCAGGAACACCACTTCCCTAAAAAATGGTCATGAAGTTCTGTATTTTGCTTCTTAACCTTTAATATACAAATAATTAAGAAAAGGACTTTTCTTCTATTACAAGGACAACTTAGTTTCTTTAGTAACCTTTGGTGTGGAACCTTATCAGTAGCTGTTTGTCCATTTTGATATCTTGTATTCAAAGTATTTCCTTTCTCCATGTGCTTATTGACACTCATAGTGTAATCTAGAAGGTTAATGAGGTAGGATTTTTCTTTACAGAAGTCATATTAACTCCTTTCCAACAGCTTCTGATTATATATATCTTTTTTGCCCTATCTCTGCAAGTGTTCAAGGCCAGTTTGGATGGAGAACTGAGCAACGTGGTTTAGTGAAAGGTGTCCCTGCCCATGGCAGAAGTGTTGCAAATAGTTGATCTTTAAGTTCCCTTCCAACCCAGGCAATAATATGACTCTAAGACTCTGTGATTCAGTATCTTTATTTTTATTATCAACAGGTCTGCCATTACCAGGATTCCGCACAGAGCCCTTATGACAATGAAATTACACTGGCAATTTGAAAATCCTGTGGCCTTGGTACAGAATGTCCTAGTTACAACTCTGCCACAAAGGAATCCCACCAGTTTACTTCTCATTGCTCTGATTTTGGTGCATTTAAAGAATCTTTAGCTACCATTTTGATCATACGCACTATGGAATTTTTCCAATTCTTCCTATCATCCCTTTAATCTTCCTGCATATGTTTGACCTGTCACATTTCATTGTTTTCCTGCCCATCTCTTTTGGCCAAGCTTTCCATTTTTCAGGTGCCAAACTTTCTCATGACAGTCTCCTAAATTTTCCCATTGACCCGTGAAGGGGTTTTTTTGACCACATTTTCTTTTTTCATTTGGGCCAAAAATACCTTTTCCTCAAGCAGCAGTATAGTTGTAAGTATTTTGATTTTCAGACTGTTTTTTTTTCCTTTTAAGCCTGTTCTCTCATTTTTACTTAAAAAAAAAGTTTACATAAAATTGAATTTCAAAAAAGTTTACATAAAATTGAATTTCAAAAAAGTTTACATAAAAGTCTATCTTAAATCAAAGATCTGTCTATAAGTGTTATTATAGATTAAGTTGTCTCAGAAGATGCTCCAGGACCAACTATATCAAAACCAGCCAAGACAAAGGTGTAGGTATTTGTTGCTCAGGTGAGTAATCTTTTAAAGTAGGTCAGCTATCTCAAAGAAGATAGTGAGTTTTAAAGTGAATTTTACTCTTGCTCTAAGATAATTTATAGTTGTTCAAAAAATTATTTTTTTGTAATTTAAATCAATATTTCTGATCAAAATCTGTTCAAAATATGTTGTTAACTGCCTACTAAAACATTGCATACACCTGAGCAATCAGATTCTGCAGAGTTCATTTTTTGTGTGATTACTCTGAACCATCTTTCCTCCTTTCAAGACTTTTCTTCGTCCCTAAGGAAAACATACCTCCTCCCTGCTTAAACCTTCTGACAGCCACAGAAGCTGCTTCCCTTTATCCAGTAACGATGTGTGTAACTACTGGGCCTATTCATTCTTGCAAACTTCAGAGGCCACCAAGTGCCCACTTCTGCACAGCAAAAAAATTGTGGATCAATCCAATGAGTACTATTTCCAGCTTCCATCTATAATTTGGTTTCTTTGGTGGCAGAAGCAGAACCTATTAGGAGATGAAAGCGATTCAAGGCTTGCAGCTGCTGTAACTCTGCTGAGAGTCAACAAGTAGCTCATAATTACCTTCATAGTAACCAGAGAGCACCTTTCACTACCTACCCAACCACTCTGCAGTGGGCAGGAGCCCTTACTGGGAGAGTCTCCAGCTTTAATAGAGTAGCTGGTAATAGGCACAAAAAGCCTTTTTTTTTTTTTTGAGAAATGCAGGATTTGTGTTTTAGACAGTTGAGAAGTAATGTTTTTTCTATGGTTTAAGAGGCAGCCAGGCCTTTTTCATTTCCATTTACATGTATCTTGTTGGCAGAGCCCTTTGTTATAATCTTAGCCTGAAGCAGATTTCTGAAGCAGAGTTAAAATACAAAAGCTCTTAGTAAGTTACACTCACACAAGGTATGTCAATGCAATTTTAAATTATAATGTCAGAAATACCTCAAATATATTCTAAAAGAGGCTCTTTAAAGTGCTTAAATTGATAAAAAGTAGTTGTAAAAAGAAGAACAAAAACATCTTATTTCTATTTAGTCATAGATAATTTTCTTTCCATTGATCTTAAAACAAAGAAGTTCAGTTTCCAGTTTCTTATTTTTGAAAATGATATTAGCAAATAGACACTTACCTGTTGCAACATGATGCCCCATTCCAAATATGGCGTAAACAATGACAGGGAAGAAAGAGCCATATAAACCAAAAACTGGATGGACTGAAGACAGAGCAGCAAAGGCCAGCCCTATAGGAAGTTAAAGGGAATTACTTCACTATATGAAGATAAAACTGTTCTGTTTGGTTTGGTTTGTTTAACAAGGAAATGCCTACAATTTTATTAAGAGCAGGAAAACCCCCACTTTCATTTATTAAAACCTAGAATATAAGTCAACTACTGTACAATTAGGATCAGGGAAAATTTTCCATTTCATCATCAAAATCCTCTCATTTTCTCCTGAGTCTTGGTCATCAGCAGAAACAACTGGTTTACCAGCTACCATATTTCAAGGTTGTCTCCATCAGTGATTCCAAACTTTTTTTTAATGGCTAGGCCTTGAAGGAGGAGGCAGCATTGTTTCACCCCCACCCTCACAAATGTGGGTTTGAGACTGCCAGAGTGAGGTGAGATGGTTATTTCTTACAAACAGGTCAAACCCTGTAATTTTGGTTTGGATGGAATCTACTTTCTTCTAATTGATTAAATAAAAAAATATTTCAGAGTTCATTCTCTTTAGGTGCCTGGGCTTTTTAAGCCTTTAGATATTAACATTATTTTCATTATGTAAAGCTGTCAGTTTAGAAACAGAAAGTATTTGAGTTTCATGTTGAGGCAGAGAATGAACTGACTTGGTTAACTTTGTAGACTAGCTAATTACCATCATGGCTCAGCTACAGAGGAGAGGATCCATCTTTTTCTTTGAAAGTCTCGGAATATGCCAAATACTCACCTTCAATCTGAGCGTATACACAAGTAGGTGAATATGTGTGTATATTGTGAGAACGACTACATGTGGTCTGTGATGGAGGTGATCTATGGAATGGACCTGCCTTCTGTGTACACTGAAAATCTCCAAAGAAGATTAAATCTGTAGGATTCATGTTCTCACAAGCTTTCCTGACTGCTCCAAAAGCACTTTTTACCTGAAATGTTGGTGTATGGGTCGTTAATATTATGGAGAGTGCCAAAGAGTATCTTTGATTTGGGGCTTTTGTTTATGTGTTAATTCTGAACATTTTGACTCTTGAATTTTCATTTCAGTTAGTAATGAAGAGCACATGGTGGGAGAAGTAAAGAAAATGCCAAAAGATCAGAAGTGTCAAGTTCCCTGTGAATCAGAGAAGGTCTAGCACATCATCTGTTCTTAGAAAAACATCACGGAGATTTTGCTGAGATGGGTCTTGCATGGACACCTTCATCCGCACTGTGCTCAGCAAAGCAGCACCATTAGTTATGGCTTGGAGAGGAGAAGAAATACATTAAAATGTGTCTGGTTTAAACTACTTTTGAACAGAAATGGACTTAGTTGTTCTTTAGCCTTTTAATTAGCTCATCTACTGATCATTGCTTCTGCCTTTTTCTCCTAGCATAGCATTACCACAAACCAGAAAGATCTTTGAAATTGTAGGGGGGACATCCATGTTCATATGATCAACAGATGTAAAAGAAGATTCTGGCCCAAAAGCAGCATGGAATGGTTTCCCGAGGAGAATAAAAACAACAGAGGAGAAAACTGCATGACCCTATCCAGAAAAAAATGGGTGTGGATCGAGTGGGTGGGAAATAGTGAATAGGAGAAAGACATTTGTAAGGCTTGTTTAACACTGAAAAGCTCTTCCATTATAATCATTTTATGAACAAAACCAAAAGCATACAAAAATTTGTAATCAATTCTTTAGTAGAATACTAATCACGTAGATATTCCAGTCTTGCCATAAAGCATTATACAAGGTGAATTTCTTTTACTGTCCAAAATGTAAAGGAATCAGAAGTACAACTTCAGTCTCACTTTAGTTATAACAGCAAAATTGAAATGAAGGGACCTGTCTGTGTGGACAAGCATAATGAAAATCCACAAGATTCAATACTGAATGCTCAGCCAGCTGTCTTGGGAAGAGGTCTAAAAATCCTGATTAAGATGATCTGCAAAACTTTCTATGTTTAAGATACTCATTAAATGAAAAAAATGTCTAACACTGAACCAGATAATTACAAATATAGAATATTTTCATGTGAAAACAATCCTATTTAAAAAAAAATCCTATTCAGATGATGCAGAACATCTATTCACACCATGTACAGACGTGCCCTCCACCTTGCATTCTTTCTTCCACTTGTCTGGACTCCTATTACAATGGAAGCACAAAAGCTCCTTCTGCATTGGGAAAGGGTAACAATTTTGAAAGATATGTTTTAAAATACCCAGTTAATTTTGCAGAAAATACATTATGTTTATAAAATTTTCAAGTTTGCACTTCAATCGCGTTAATTTTGACTCTTGAAATTTTCCTTACACATCTACATGGTTCACTTTAAGTAACTTTATCACACAGCTCAAGAGAAAATTAGCTCGGAAGTGGTAGAAAATAAAACCCAAGGGCACATACTACACCATAGCCTAAGCTAACATAGTTCCAGAAGAGGGACTACGAGATCTTTTATTATTCAATGGAAATCAATTAATCCAGGGCTAAGAACTGCATACTTTGATCTTTCCTCCTCTCTACATTTAGAAGGAAAACAATGATTCAGCTACAACAAAATATTCTGTCACCATCTGGCTGTAAAAGCCAATTCTCACTTTTCTACATGTTTACTTCGTTTTTATGTTTCCTAAGATCTTCTGAATCTGAAACATCTGACAATTATGGCCAGGCTGTGTTTGGTCCTGCATAAACTGTACATGTTGTGGGTCAATCACAGGAAGCTCAATGCAGCCCTAGGTCACACGCACAGACACTGTGTCAACATCCCAATTCTGCTCTCTGAACAGGGCTGAGAGGAACAGAGAGGCACGAGCTGAATGAACCCTTACAGTCAGAAGAACTGGCCAACAGAATTCTGGCATGAGTCCTATAAAAGTGAAGAAGGGGTTAGCCTGCCCAGCAAACCCCTAGCATCCAAAAGGAATTTTGATTTTTTCTCACAGATGCTGCTGGAAATATCACTTGTTTACAGGTGGATAATCATAACTTAAATTTGGCCCTTGTGGTTTTTTTTCCATTCTGTGTGTATTTTCTAATCTTTTTGTATTAAGTTTCTAGAAGTAGTGTGTCATTTATGTCATGATGAGATCACTAGAGTCAGGACAGAGCTAAAATTACCAGCCTTTGACTCAAGTCCTGGCTCTGTTTTTAGGTTTTTATCCCATTACTGAAGCATGTCAGTTGTGTGTAAGAGCAGAGAGGCTTTATAGAATAGAATTAGTAAAGACTTCAGGCTTTCTGATTAGGTATGAAATATTCTAAAGGTTCAAATACTTTTCAAGCTATAATCAGTAGCATGTTTCACCTTATTTTGTTAATTTTCTTATTAAACTTCTTTGCAATGCATTCCATATGCTCAAGAACTAGTCAAAAGACATTATTTTCATTTTTTTTCATTCCAAACAGTAATAATGCTCAAAAGAAATAGATCATAAAATAAAGATCTCACATAATCTTCACTGGTAATATGGAGAAACCCCCCTGGCAGTGACATTAAGATTTTCATATAGGAATAAAAATTCCATGAACAGAAATGCAAACACATCATGAACATTAAGTTCAGATACAGTACAATAACATTGTTTGTTTTAACTACCTCCTTATCATAAGATAACATTGTGGGACACACTTTCACTGAAAACCATGCTCCCTGACTGGCACCAGGTGCACAACAATACTCTGGCAAGCCACGCTGAAAAGGAAGAGATGTTCACCACTGTTGACCAGTGCAAAATGCAAGTTACTACAAAATAATAAACTTGATGCAAATAGAAACAAGGCACCTTCCTACCACAGGAGAAAGGTCTCAGTTTAAGTTGATCATTTCTGCTAACTCTACTAGTTCCAAAACTACAGCAATAAAAAAAATATTTTCCATAGGAGAAGCTATGAATCATCAGGGTATGGTCAGTTAACAATTTTCTGCATCTGGAAGTACACTCATGATACATACATCTGTTCTGAGGAAAGCTCTACCACGTATTTTGGAAATAAGATAGTCAAACCAGTAATTAAATTAAGAAGCAGGAAAAGTAGTAAGCCATTAATTTCAGGAGTATAAAAATTGTATAATTTACTATTTATTTTGAAAAGCTATACATGTAAAGTTTTTCCTGACAAAGTGTATATTCAGACAACTTTTTGTTATTGTAACCTTTTACTTTTAAATGTGACTATACTAAGATGGTCAGACCCCAAGCTTATGGAACCCCAAATGACACTAATGCATCTTATCCCACTCAAAAATGCTACCTACAGAGTTGTAGTTACTCTCTGATGCTTTAGAAAAACACAATTTCTCCTTTTGTTCACAAAGCTGAATTATGTAGTAAGAAAGGTTTTTCCTGTGGATGCCCTAAAATGTAGAATTAACACATATTTAATGAGTCTTCTATCAATCCTTCTTGTAGAACTAACAAATCAGATACCCAGTGACTCATATCACAGGCTTTAATTTATAACTCCAGGACAGCTAACTTTTATTGAAGAATAAAATGAGAAACCCCATCTAATATTATGTGGTATAACAACTTTCCTATTCAAACCTACAGTTCTGAAAGATTCTTTGACAATTACTTGCTTAAAAACTATTAACACAAAGTGATCCTTTGGAAATAACATCCTTTACCTCCAAAAACTGGGAAGCTCTCTAGCAGTTCTCTCAATGCATATTCACCTCATGCTTGCAAGATCTCTGTTTCCTGATGGCCCCATTTGCTTATGCTACAAGTGTGGATTGTACCTTCTGCCTGAGTTATTTAATGACAAGGTATCAAGTGCTTGAAATCATTCCTTGGTTCTTCTGTCATTCAAAGCCTGAGGCAAATGAAGAATATAAAGGCAAGATGGAATGACAGTTCTGAAAAGTGAACCATAAATCTTTCAGAGACCACACAACAGTGAGTTAGCAACCATCATCTTTTTTCTGAAGGATGCTTCAGTGCATTTCCTTCCCATGTAATTGCCTCCTCTGCTCTGGTGAGAATTAAGCATCTCAGCTGTGTTAGTCATAGTACCTGGATGCACAGTGTGTCACGGTCTCTGAAATGCAGCTCTCTGTTAAAGGTTCAAACACAGGAAGGTGGTGTTTGGGAGAAGCACCCTCAGAGAATTTTTCTCACCATACCAACACAAAGGGTTTAGGCTTGGAGACTCAGGAGTGAAGACAAAAGATAACTGATGGCTTTTAGATTCAAGCTTAATGGTTGGGTGGGGTGAGAAAAATGAACCCCAGCACCTGGGGGTGGGGAGAAGTTTTTCTTTCTTTGTTCTCTGTGTGCTGTTTTGACTTTTTGGGGGGTTTTCTTTGGGCAGCAGCAGAAAAGGAGCCACTGCTTGCTAGTGAGCTCTTTTTAGCTGACTCTGCTCTTTGCTTTTCCCTCTCCATCCCTGGGCACCCTGAGTTTCAGAGAGAGAAAGGAGAAGGTAGAGACACAGATGCTTTCAGGACACTGCAGACTAAAGTAAAAAGTGAGTTGGTTTTTTGAGCTCCCGAGGGTCCAGCACAGAGTCAGAGACGTACCCTTCACAGAAGTATGGTCATCTGCTCTCTGATTTATTGTTTACATTACACACAAACTTAACACAAACCTCTTGAGTCCACAAATAGTACAGGAATATCATTGGTTAATGGCGAGGTTGTGCTTGCTTCACCACGCAGCTGGATTGGTACCTTTCTCAAAACTATGCCCTTCTGTATCTATGTTTCTACCTGCTTCTCTAACAGCTGCTGCATACTTTCCTGTTGTTTACTGTTCTTCCTGAAGAAGGCTCAAGGATGCAGGGGCCCTGTTTCCCTCTGCATGGGCTGGGTTGTGCACTTATGCTTCTAAGTTCAAATTTCTCCCTACAGCAGACATTTTTTCCCCTCTTCCTGGGGACCGATTTGGACTGCAAGGAGATTCCTGAGAATTATCAACATTTCCTCCACTCCCAGTTTTCCTTCTTCATTTGGAACAGAGGACAAGGACAGAGAAAGAGAGAGTGTCCACGTGAGTTCATTCTTTATCTCTGCCTCACTGGGAAAAGACTGAAAATTCACTTCACAGCCAGCCAGGGTGTGACACTGACCCTGTCCACAAATATAACTGCTCCAAGAGCTATCTACCATTTTGGGGGTTTTCTCTTTTGGTTTTTTTCTTTAGCTTTGGTGCTGGGGGAGTAGTTTGCTCTGGTCTATTTACAGTTATATGTATACATATAGTAGTTAAGAACAGTTATCCTTCTTATATCCATTTTCTAATTAAATTTCTTTTTCTTAAATTTTAATTTTTTAAATTAACTTTTTTAATTAAAATTTACATTTTTCTAAATTTTTCTTAATTTTTCTTAAATTTTTCTTTTTCTTAGAATTTTCTATTCTACCACTTTGCAGATTTCCAGATACTGGCATTTGTATCTAAATGTTCAAAAAAGAAGATCTGCAAGTGTTTTGGTAGAAGAAACAAGTGGACTGTGAGACCCACTAACAATTTCTCTATTCAAGAAATCTTGACCCTTCTTTACATAAAAAAAAGTTTAGATTCACACTAACTTAGATAAAATTAAAAAAAAAAAACCACAAAACAAAACAAAACAAAAACTTCTAATATTTTCTTTTAATAGAGTGCCTGGAACAAACCTATGCCTCTTGACAGACAATCTCAGATGAAGTATTAAGACCTCTTTAGGATAAATTTGACACAATATCTGAACATAACATTGATTACAAAAATGTTATACAGAGAATTCAATGAGCTATAGTCATTAGTCAGCCATAATACCTGAAGAATTTGGCCATCTCCAAAATAAAAGAATAACTTTGAAAGTGGATTAGAGGTAGATTTCTCTGCATTTCAGTAAGAATATTCAGAGAATGAAGCATAATAAGTTTCTGACATGCAGGTAACTACAAGGAAGTCTTTTGATAAGCATCAATGCTGTGGAGAAACCAAATTCTACCATGAGTGACAACAGGCCTTAATGAAGATAAACTGCACTTTTTGAAATCCATGAAAAGGGCATCCATTTTAGCAAATCAGTGGCCAAGGAGCTGAACACTGACAATTTTCCTGATCTGGAAAATTACACGTGGTGTCATTTCTTCTTCCTTTAGGAATCAACATTTCCTGGATTTCTCAGTCTCTGTCCATGGTGCTCAAGCAACCACAGCGCAGGGGTGGGACATCGACACAGCTCATCTGGTCACAGAAAGGTGAGTGTACCTGGGCATGAAGCTCCAAAAGAGTCAAAGTTTGTTCAGAAGCTGAATTCACAACTGTCAGACAGGTCTGTGTTAACACATATGTAACTTGGAAGAATTTTTATGGGCATTAGAAATGAAATATTGCATGCACAGCAGCATAAGCGCCTTTCGCTTCTGCTGGAAAGTTGTAAAATATGAAACATTGTCCCACATTTACTCACTAACATGTTACATTTCATATTCAGCTTACATCATTATTCTTTGCATGGGAGAACTATAACAGAGTTCAATTGGACACTCTTTTCCACAATTCATTTATGAACTGCATGGATTCTCCAATGCACTCCGTAGCAGATTTTTCTGGCTGTGTTTCCAAATGTGCTTATTCAATTTCATCTACACATGCAATTTATATTCCAGATGTATATTTACAAGACAGCTTTACCCCTTAATAAAATTATTAGCTCCAGTTAGTCAGCTCAGAGTATATTTATGTCTTCATTTATGGGCAGAGCCTGAAATAAACCTCCAGCAACTATCACCCTTGAAAAGACACAGCTGGGGTTCCTCCATGAAAAGCTAAGAAAAAAAAGTATAAGTATTTGGCATCGTGCCTTCTACAACACTGGGCACCAGTTCTGGTATGCATGAAGGCAGTATAGTTCATTTTTTTTAATGGCAGGGTCTCCAGCCAGTGTTAAGGAATTAGTTGTTCAGCAATAAATCCAGCTCCAGATTAAATTAACTTTAATTAAAACATACAAACCACACCAAGACTCAGTGAGTTATTATTGGGCTTGCTGAATGAAAGGAAAAAAAAGTTGGCAGGAATAACAATACTGATTTCATCAGATGCCATCTACATATTTAACTTTTAGAGGAAATATGTCTCAAGGGCCCTCCACCCTCCAAAAAAACAGCCCACCAAAACCCACTTGAGCCAAAGTATTTCTTGTTCATGATAGGTCATAGGAAAGGCAGCAATTGTATAACACTACATACAAATTCTATATGAAGTATATCCATGTGATAGTTGACTACAAAAAAAATCCAAACATTTTGTTTTAAACTACCAACACTGACATAGCTGCAAATCTGATAAATTTGAAAGTCCAAATCTTATACCCTCATGCTTCCAACGGGCGGCTTTTGAGCATATGCAATGTAGCACATGGACAGATGTTTATTTCAAAACAAACGGCATCATGTTTATTAATCCAGCCTAATACCCGAAACTTACCAAGAAAATATTGAATCCAGAAATACAGTGACATTTTAGTCGTTAAAAACCCACAAATTTCTCTTAAGTTTTTAATAGATACACCTCAGTTCAAAACTTCACAATTTTTTTGAGTAGCAGCAGATTTTGAAAGGGAACATAAACATGTGAAAGAACCACCCTGTGCCCTGTGTTCTGTTCCCCTTATGACAACCAACATGTAATTTAGCACATCTATGAATGGAATTATATGAGAATATGCATCTTCTATCCCAATATTTAAGTGGAATATTTTTAGAACTACTGCCAGTTTTACAACTAAACATTGTCATGCTACTTTCATTTCGCCATGTGCTGCAATTGCCTTTTACTTTAAAAGCCTTTTCTGATTAGGAAAAAACCGTCTCAAGTTTTAATTTACCTGTCTGAGCCTTTTTTCTCAAATACAATCTCTCTTTTTCTGATCCTTCTCTTAGCTTTTTTTCCTACTGAAATCATCTTCCAGAAACAGAGGCAACAAAAATTACAGACTATATTTCAGATAATGGATCAACAGACAGCACTATCAGTGGTCATCAGCTTCTCTGTAGCTCAACTATCACAGAAACCCATTTTTTTCAAATAGGCTGATTATTTTCCCACAGATCATTAAAATTACCCCTGAGAATGGCAGCAGATTTATCCTTAGAATGCATACATAAATCTGAAGCAGAACCCACTAGCTGTCCTAAAGCCTTGTTTCAGAATTACAGAGCAGAATCTATCAGCCTGGTATCCTTTATTGCTCTACATGTAATCATTATTTCATTATTATTACTACTTAAGGGAAATGCACCTCTATTGCTTGCATCTACTCCAGTCCATCATCTGCAATACAGACTTGGGATACAAAACTATACTCATTATCAATCACAGAATATCATTTCAAATTTGACAGAATCATCTATGGCAACTTTTACCAGATCTGCAATGTCACTTACTTAATTTTTCAGAATTCTGAGACAGCAACTACCCATCTCAGCTATCAGTCTGAATGTGTTCTATTTTCTGTGTTTAATTTCAGTTACATATCCACATGCTTGACCCACATAAGGAAAGTCATAATCCTTTAGGAAAACTGAGTCAAAGTTCTAATTTTGTACTGAGGCTTCAGTTCAGACCAAATATTTAAGCAGAAAGCAGCCTGTCTATTTTGTAAGGCTTTGTAACATTTTTTTTTTAAGGGCTGAAAAAATATTTGTGTATTTGGGTTTTTCTTAACTCATTTGCAATGTTGGACATTCATATTAGTAGCAAACAATTGAAACATGAATTCTTTGCACCATGAACTTTTCATGAGTCATTTCTCTGTTTGAAGCAAAGCACTTTTGTGTGTCTTATTTCCCACCCTCTCCCCCCACCATATACTTTTCTACTACTGGACAGCATAAAGAACTCTAAGTTGCTATAATGGAAAGTGCAAGGTAAAAGTATTATCGTCACCCAGGAAATTACAAAAAAAAAAGAAATTAAATCCATTTTTGTCTAAGCAGGAGTCTCTCTGGTCATTAATGGCTTGCAGAAGAGGATTCTAACTATCAAAACCTCAGGTCAGATCTTGGAAGAAGATTGGGGGAAGCATTGACATTTTCTGAAGTTAAGTACCTACATTAGGAATTTACATCCAGAAAGAGCAAGGCAGCTTCAGGTGTCAAGCAGAGCACTTAACTTTCACAGTATGTCCTAACCAAAATACTTCAGACACATTTGTGTCCCCTACCTACATAGAGAACATTAATAAATTATGTACACTAAGATACATATTCAAGCAGACTAACTTAGGGAATAATTCTTCTGGTGATGAACTAAGCTGTACAACAGGGGGTCTATTTTACAGACATTTTAGACAAATCAGCTTTACTTTTCTTACATTCAGGGAAGATTATGGATGGGTTGCAGAATTAGCTTCTTGGCTTCTAGATGCCAGTCCTTGTGGACAGTATTCATAGTTCTACCCAGGCAAAAAACCAAACAGCAAAACAAACAAACAAGGCACAAAGAAACATATTCTAAATAGCAATCCAAAAGCAAATACTGAAGCATGATGTGCCAACTAATATACATTTCATAACTGAAATCCTGAGAAATGGCACAAAGCTATTTGTTTGAAAAGACAAGATTGGATGAAGAAGGCTAACAAAATGGATTAGAAAGAGATGGACCAAGAGCTTGATAATGAATAAATTATGTCAGGAAGGATCACCTATGAAAGGTCTTGAAAGTAAAGATGAATAATTTGCTTGGTGCAGTGAAAGTTACCACCATGAAAATGAACTAAGCTGCTGCAGTCTGAAGAGATATAATGGGACTATAGCATGTGTTCAGAAGGCTACAGAAAAATCATGATGAAAGTTTTATGAAATTTACCTAGATGGAAAGACTCCATCATAATGCATCTTAATATCATCATGTAAGGAAACTGAGAAAAATTCAGATGCAAATTGATTAAAGTATTCTTGTCATACTGGTACGAGATGCTCATGTCACAGGAAAAAGCCACAAATAATTATTATTGTGACAAGCCAATGGATGAATTACAGAAAACAGTAAGACCTTTAACCATGGCCTTTAACCATGTTGAACACGAACGGTTTGTCACCCACAATGCCACAGATACAATAGCTGAGACATATCTCACCTAAACTTCGATGTCTATCTCATCAGTGTCTACACTTGAGGCAAAGCCTTGTTACACTCAAAGGAAATCTTATTAATATAATCAATCAATCTTAACAAAGCAGATGATTGGATTCAGTCAGATGAATCATACCTATGGTGCGTTGATTCTAGCCAATAGTTAAGCACCCATCCAGCCACTCACTTCCTTGCTCCTCCTCAAAGGTTGAGGCAGAGAATCAGAAAAGCAAAAGCAAGAAAACTTGTCAGTCAAGATAGACAGTTTAATAAGTGAAAGCAAGAAAAGAAAGAAAAAGCATTGTGAAGGCAGTCATTCACCCCTCTCACAAGCACAGAATCACAGAATATGCTGAGTTGGAAGGGGCCAATCAGGATCATCGAGTCCAACTCGTGGGCCTTCTCAGGACACCACAAGAATCACACCATATGTATGAGAGTGTTGTTTAGATGCTTCTTGAACTCTATCAGGCTTGGTGCTGTGACCACTTCTCTGGAGAGCCAGTTCTAGTGCCCAACCATTCTCTGGGTGGAACACTTTTTTTGATATCCCAGCTAAATCTCCCCTGACTCAGCTTCATGTAATTTCCTTGAGTCCTGTCACTGGTCATGATAGTGAAGAGATCAGTGCCTGCCCTTCTGCTTCCTCTCATGAGGATGTTGAAGACCACAATGGGGTCCCTCCTCAGTCTCCTCTTCATCAGGCTGATTAGACCAAGTGACCTCAGTCACTCCTCACACAGCTTCCCCTTCATGGCCCTTCAGCATCTTCACTGCCCTCCTTTGGATGCTCTCTAATAGCTTAATGTCCACTAAGTCTTCATTGGCTAGTAAGGAGCACAAAAGTGGATTGCTTAGAACAAGCTACCACAGACCCTTTGCTTTACTAACACAATTTCAGTTTGGAAAGGAAAAAAAAAATAGGCACTCATGAGACATCTGTGTGGACCTAGCAATAGAATTTGTTAGAAAGGGTGAGGAATACAGAATGAAATGGAAAGAAAAATCCTCATAGAATGAGTCTTGATGGGGTATCAATAAGTTTTAAAGCAAAAGGGAAGAGAGCAATGAATACTAGTCCAATAAGAAAATTAAAGAATTCTTTTATTAATTTAGAGGTATCTTGCTCTAGTCTATCAAAAGCAGATTTTTGAGAAAAATGTAAGACAATTTAGGTAGTGATTAACAAAATATATATTTCTTAACTGCCTGTGAAAGTATATAGCAAACATCAAGACTGGACAACAATGTCTATTTTAGATTCAAACATTATTTTTTCAATGTTAGGTATCAGACTAAGATTAAGGATTCTATGTCTGAATGTTGAGCTCTGTATTATTAAATTATAGCTGGAACTAATATTCAATAGCTGGAACTGATGAAGCCTGATTTCCTTAACTGATTTTGACTTGTGGCTGACTGACTTTGCAGTCTGAGACCGTGCAAGTCCAACTGAATCTTTCCAGCAATTGGTGTGTTTGAAAAGGCTTTTTTTTTGTTGTTAGAACTTGTTCCTACTGAATATTTTCATTAAAATTTTAGAAAAACAATTATATTTGACACTTCTTTCTCCATATTCTGTGGAATTAGATAACAGACTCTAGAATAAGAGGATATACACACAGACAATACAAGTATTGTCTCAATAGGTAAAAAGGACATGAGAGTTCAGCAGTGTATTTTGAGACTCATGAATTAATATTTATTTGGTATTTTTGGAAGAGAATGAAATAACCAAAGGAACATTTG
>VWZD01012012.1:119780-151346 GCA_013396695.1 Sakesphorus luctuosus | reverse complement strand
GGTTTCAGATCACAAATGCCAGTCAGTACATCATGATAGTCTCATGCCTTTCCATCTCCCTACACACCTTGGTCTTCTCCCTCATCCCAGTACTTGTATGTTGTATGCAGTGCTATTGATCAATGGATCCCCTCTGAATGGTCAAATAGGACTTGGGCATGTTTTAAACAGCTTTCAAAAGCATTTAAAAGGTAGCATCAGAAGATCACTCTCTACAAATTTTTTAATAAATTATTACTGATTCTTTTATAATTATTATATTTTTTATTTAATAATATTGTGGGAGAGAGTTAGGATAACACATTAGGCACAGAGGTATATAGTATCACCTTATTTTGGTGTTAGGCAATGTAACACCTTACCTTCTAAAGACCTATTTCTTTCACACTGTATGTGGAAGTAAATACAATTAAACACTCAGGTGGAATGTCTTCCTTACACCGTTCCTAGACTCTCTCACCACAGAACATAATTTCTAGTTAATGCATATCATTATGGAAGACTTTTAAATATAAACTGTTACATGAGCTCAAGTGTTTCATTTTTCAAGTAGCAGACTGGATGGTATCTTACAGAAGTTTGAAGGCTTAAGATATGTTTAGAAAATAATAATCTTGACACTGAAAATCACAAGTGAATGGTAGTAGCTCCTTAAAACTTTATCCAAAATAAAAGATGTCAGCTTTTCTGAACTATCCTTTACCTTTATCAAAGACTGTTTGAGAAAAAATACTGTGTGTGTAGATCGATTGCTGATATTTCTGTAAAGATGCTGGGGTTTTTTTCTCTTTTATGAGGCAGATACCAAAAGCTGCTGCTACATATGAATTCTCCAGAAGCAATTTCTGAAAATGCTGCAAAGAGCAGTGATAAGTATTATCTTTGTTGCTTTCACTATGACACAGTAAGGACAGTGACTTTCATCTTTCCTTCCTTACTTTGCAAAGGGAAGTCAGCAATTTTACCTAAAATTTAGTTTAGAAGCTGAAACACAGAGACATTACAGAGCAGTTGACAACCTGAATAGTCTGAACATGACCAATGCCAGATTAGTACGAAATCCTACAGCAGGAAATTGGGAAAAACACATCTCAGTTGGAAGGCCTTTCTTAATTATTCTTGGGCTACTGGACCACTCTCTACCCTGGAGTTTGCAGCTTTGATCATTCAGAAAACTGTTGCATATGAATATGTTTTTCCATATACTTCCATAAAGTTTATTTCTGTGTATTTGCATTTGCTTAAACCTGTTGCTGCAACACCAAATGACACTGTGCTCTACAAGTCAACTATCACTGGTTACTTTTTTTCTTACTTTTATTCAATTTTCTGCCTTTCATTTCATTATAAAATTTCTTGTTTTATCTTGTGGGTGGAAGGAAACAGTCCCAAAAGGACCTCTCAAAATTTGGGGTTTTTCACTTTGTGCTATATAAAAAATGAGATTTTTTCACATATAAGCCTCTCTGTGAAACTATTCAGATAGTCCTGGTGACTGGAATGCTTAAAACACAAGAGAAAGAGCTAATGATCCAAATTTATATGTTGTGTACAAATTAAAGTACTACAAACATGATAAAATGTTTTTGTATCTAACTCTCCCTATTTCATCTACTCAAATCATTCTGAAATCTTGAGAAACTTCAAGCAAAGAAAGGAAAAACAGGTCAACAGGAAGGGTCTCAATATATTTCTTTTTAAATAGCATAAAATGAGGATAAACTTATTTCTTGAGTACTGAAAAATAATCTAGAGAACACAAACCAGTGTTTTCTGTTTTCACTGGATCTTCTTAAATTTATCTGTTACATTAAACAACTTCTTGGTACAAGGTCAAACAAGAAAATCCTGTCTAAAACTACAAGAAGTGCAGAAATGCTGTTTAATTTTTTGTTTAATTTGTTTGCTGTTTAGCATTTTTGATCAAGTTCAACATACTGTTATTAGCAGCATTTCAATTACAATTGTTGTATACAAACATACCAGTGAAATTATATACTTTGCACTGTTACAATATTAAGGTTCTTAAACCATGCCAATGCAGATGTTCTTAATTATTTTAAAAGAACAAATACACAAATCAGTTGTTTCCAGCTGCAGCATAATTCAATTAAAGGAGTGTTTATAATTTAACAGCATGAATGATAGTTTAGCATAGATAATATGGAGACTGTTAAGAAAAAATATATGTCATTTACATAAAGACAGAAGTTAAAGTCCATCTGAGGCAGGCAAGAAGCTGGGATTTGACTGAGACGAATGTAAGATATTCCCATTACTTTACTAACTAACATTACTGTGCCTTAAGGTTTTTGCAGGTCATTGTGCAGGCTGTTGGTTTGGGGAGTTTTTCCTTTTCCTTCACTGTTTTGTTGGGGTATTTTAAACTGCCAAGTGGCCTCTAGCTCCACCCCTACTTCGTATTGCAGCTTGACAAGAGATGTGGTAGGTAATGCAATACAGCATTAAAACAACAGACAAGTCACAGATGCCAACGATCCTCTCCATGGTTAATGTGTCTGGCAGGAGCACCCTTTATGCCCAGAAAGTTGCTAAGTTTTTTTGCTGTGTTTTGGAGTTTCACAGGGAATACTATCATGCAAATGTTTCTTTCAGAATAGCATATCTTACAGTGCAATTATCATTTAGATGTATTTTGTTTTGCATATGAAATAGAGAAAAAGGTGGTCATTTAACTGACAAAACATTGTATATAACCATATTCTGTGTGAATAGAGTTACTGCTCTCCCATCTTTTATATTAAGTCTTTGAAAACTTGTCAGAGGAATGGGATATACAATAACTTTCCACAGAAATTAACCACAATAATACAATGTATTTCTATCCACATTTTCACATCCACTCTATAAACATTAAGAGTTAAGATCATACATTTTTCTTATATTTTTATTTAGATTAAATCAACATTAGTTGTAAGCATGTCATTGTTTTAACCAAAGCTTTATGATAATGTTGAAAGAAAAACAAAACAAAACAAAACAAAAGAAAAAACCAAACCAATTCAGCATGATAATATTGAATATTAATCTGAAATGAGTTAACATACCTTGAGTCACCTGTTGGATGGCTAGCATCATCCCAGAAACTGTATCAGGAACCAAACTTTCCTTCCAGTTGTAGATGGGCACCCATTTCAAGATGGGCAGCCTTCTCACACACCAGGCTTTGATATCTTCAAACTGAACAGCCTGGATTTTCATCCAGACTGTGCTTCTTTTTCTTTTTGCCCCTGTCATCATTTCCACCCCTCAAAATCAGTGCCTCTGTCAGAAGAGTGCACAGCTGAGGAATCTCCCTGGTCTGTGTCAGTCTCCAGTTTTCTTCAGAGATTTTTCAGTTGCAAAACTACAGAGAAAAAAAATGAACAGAAGCACTTAAGAATTCTGCAGCTGTTCTGTAACTATACTCTATGAAAACACTTATCAAAAGCTTCAATCATATAAACAGCTACATGAAATGCAAGAAGTGCCTACAGCAAAGATTGCATTTTCTGCTCTTCGAAAAAAATTTGGTCTAGTCTCACATTAGTTTGCGATTCTTTCCAGTAACCTTCTGCTTTATATCCCTGTAATGCTTGTGCATTTGGCCTCATTCCAGTGGCAAAATGAGGTATTACTGGGGGTGTGTGCAATATAGGCTGGGCTATGCTAATCCAAGCGGGAAGTGCCCAGTGAAGCCGGCATCTCCCTGCCAAACCTGGGAGAGCAGAGCAGCCTTATCGGGCCACAGATAGAAGGCATTAAATCCTCAGTAAGGCTCATGCTAGAAAATTTTTCTTACCCCATGAACATTTTGTCTTTTAAAAGACAGTAAAATGCTTATTTATTTAGTAACTGCAGAACATCAGGTAGCAATAAGTCTTGCTGAAAACATACACACTCTCTGTAGGTTGAAGCCTCAGACTTAAGAGTA
Organism: Sakesphorus luctuosus; assembly: GCA_013396695.1. Lineage (NCBI taxonomy): Eukaryota > Metazoa > Chordata > Aves > Passeriformes > Thamnophilidae > Sakesphorus > Sakesphorus luctuosus. Next base: position 147,412 of record VWZD01012012.1, on the reverse strand, counting down.
ACAAGCTCAAAGCAGAGTGAAGGACTGCAAACTATCAGCTTTATGTGAGAAGTGCCAAAACCACTTGTGACAACCAATTCTTCTTTAAATCTACTCCCTTCTGCTCCTCGTTGTCCATCCAGCAAAGGCTCTCTCAGCAAAGACAATTCACCAAGTAACTTCTGTTTTTGTAATAATGTCATGCACCTTGTGAATGATACAAAGTGCTCAGACACAAAGTGGTAAAAGCATGGAAGAGCATTAAATGTTAAGACAGTTAAATGCCTTGACTGATATGGAGCAAGGACACGGCGGGCTTTCCTCTAAGTTATCAATATTTCTGGATGGTAAAGGAATTTAAGTTAAAATGCAAGATCCATGATATGGTTTGTGTTTTTGGTTTTCTGTGTATGCACCACTCTGCTTTTAATTTGAAAGTGCAGTTCAAGGACTTTATAATCAAGGGTATTTATGTTTGCCAAGTGTTTAACAAAACAGATCTTTCCCTACTTTCAGTGGTCAGAAGTGGACAGGAATCTTTCTAGCTACACTGAGAGTTACTCAGTAGTCAGGTACTGCTTAGTTTTGATTAAATGTTCAGTACCTTCAACTATAATAGTTTTACCAGGAAATAAAAATCAACATACATTTCCACACACAGATATGCATGTGCAAAAATGTACCCAAATATAGATACTTGTGTAAAAGAGACAAAGGGTGGGGGTTTTTGCTTGTTTGTTTGTTTTTTAAAACATAGTTTACTAGAAGCTGTGAATATTCTCAAATGGGCCAAAAAAACCCCCAAAAAAATTAGAAAACAAAAGAACCATTGCTAAACACACAAGAACATATTCTCCATTCTTCAAACATCTTTCAGCAAAATGCTGAAGCAGTTTTTGGATGTCTGTAATTTAGATTTTCCCACCTCTTAATTGCACAGTCAGTAAATCTGGACAGTTTTGATCAATCCCAGATTAGTATGTGAACTCCTAGGATTAGCAATATCAACAGACTATTGTCTCTCAACAGGGGATGGTATCTCTCTATGGGTGTGTGCACGCATGAGTGCAAACATCTTACAACTGATGTGGAATGAGTGTGGAAACTTTGTTTTATTCCAACAATTATTTTGACAAGTAAAAAAACTACATTAACAATAAATCTGCAATTGATAACATCATCACTATTGAAAAACATTGTTCTTATAACTCTGAAATTAATATATTAAGTCATCTTAGGAATTACAGAAAGCAACATTTTACCTAAAAACCCCCAAAGAAATCAAAATTTTTAAGGGAAGATAGATGTACAGGTATATATAACAACAAGCCCATACCTCTCTACACAACATTCCAACATTTGAATCCTAAAGAAATGTAAACCCCCCCATTTCACTAAAACTTATCAGTATCCTGACTGAAACACATATTGTGTCACACACATGTGAAATTTAAACTTTTTCTCATTAACTGGCTTTCATTAGCTATTAACCTATCATCTATACACTGCCAGATTATGGAGGCCTTCATAGTTTGAACTGTGTCATGATGTACCTGAGCTATCAGGACTGAGAGATCCTCTTCTGCTCTGGAACAGGTATATAAAACTTAGTTTTCTAGAACATGAAAGGCTAAGCATGAGGAACCCTTGTTTTAATACACATTAGTCAGTGTATTCACACACACTGTTGTAATGTTAGATGTTTTGCAAATTGTTTCGATGCTGCTATATTTCTGTCAAATATGGTTAAGAATGGCTAAAGGATTAAGAGGATACTGGATGAAAGATTTTTTTTAAAAAAAAAAGACTGGCAAAAATCTTGGTCACATAAAGCTTGTGTCTTTAGGAAAGATGGCTAAAATTCCAAGAGAAATCCTATGAGAAATTCCAAGTATGTTTGACAAAGCCCTGCTGAATGTGAACGAAAGTCAGATTTTGCAAAAGGGGTGAAAGGAACTAGTTCAAAGAGACCAAATTATGCAGTTCATACCTCACAGAACAGAGCACGTAAGAAAAATATATAAGCTAACTGCAATTACAGGTGAGTGTTGACAAATTGAACAACACAAAAACAGTGATAAAAATCCACACCTTCAAAAAAGCATTCCTGAAATCTGAGAATTTCTAAAACAATAAGCTGTCAATCACATGTATTACATAAACCTCTCTAGGGTTAAACCACAACATTAAGCCATAGAAGAAGCACACATTTAAGTATGCAAATTATTTATTACTGATATTTAAGCAACTCCTCCCTCTGAAGTTCCAGTGCATCAAAATGAGAGATAATTCACAAATTTCAAAGCTTGCCAGTTTATCTTCCAGAGCTGGATGCAATGCATTTATTTTCAATAATACCTAACTTTAGATGTACTCCTTATTTCAGCCATCAAATGCTTAAAAGTGGACCTAAATTGAAATAGAGAAGATTCTTGCCCTTCACACAACAGATTAAACTAAAATATCCATCCCTTCATCATACAGGATGTTTAGGAGACACTATGGTGACAGTAACACCTCTGAGTAATCAGAATTATCACAAGATAAAGGTAAGCATCCAGATATAACACAAGCTGGACCTGGCTCAAATGGCCTAGGCTCGACTTTAACCTTCTCTGTAAATGTTAGTGATGTCGTGCTATGCAAAACTTGGTGAAGCAACACTGACATCAAGTGGCTTTGCTTGGTATTTTAATTTGGTTATTGCAGGGCCCAAGAACACTGTCTAGATTTGATGCTGCCTCATGGTATGATGGGTTTTCACTGGATAATATTAACTATGTAGTTTAATAACAAAGTTAGTTGAAAATCAATATCTGTAGCATCAATAAAATGTTTACTCACTACATTTTAAATACATTTACTGTTTGGAAATTTAGGACATGAGGTCAACTGATAGGTTAGCAAGATACTGAACCATGGGAGCTCCTAATGCTCAGTCACAGTCTGCTCTGAGGTCACCTAATGAATGAGAAATAGAAGGGAAGAACAGGCAAAAGAAATTTGATAATGCAACCATCCTCTTAGACTCTGTTCCTGATGAGATCCTTACAGCCATCTGCCAATAAAATGTCATATAGGTGCTAATGAATTTCGTAAAAATAAAATTATTAGGAAGTTATAGTAGACAATTTTAGAACATCTGAAATGAGCATAAGTAACCTGATAGTGCCCATCCTTTATGGAAAACATCTGTAAAGAAAACTTCATTTTTCATTTCCTTTTAAGGTTGTTTCTAGCAGCTGTTTGAAGGTGACCTTCAAATTTGCCTTCAAATTAGAAAAAATAGCCTATTTTTTTTTCTTTTTAAACTGGGTTAAGTGTCACAGAATGGACCGGAAACACATTTAAGAACTCTTACATTGGAGAACACATCTTGATAGCCAAAATACATAAATCTGTGTATATATACATTGCTATTAAACAGAAACATTTTGTGACAACCCCTAGCCTTGGCACAGATTCTTCTGTTCAAAAGAGATGCTGTTTAAGATCACAGCATCAAAAATGCCTGTTGAAAAAATATTTAAATCACAAGCATAAGTTTCTTTGTATTATTTTACTTAACCAAATGTTAAAACAGGATTATTGAGGGCACAAAAAGGAGAACATTTTATCTTAGGAAACCAACAAATCCAAACTCAAGTGACATCCTTCTCTTGCGTATCTTACGGGTGGGTGTGTGCTCAGCAGTCTGTGGAATGGAACAACTACACTACAGAAGAAAATCTTCACTGGTTTCAATTCTAGCCTTTATTGATGAAGAAAGAGGTTCAAAACCTCACTCACTCCAGATTTCATTTTATTTCAAAATGGTGGGTATTGAGGATTTAAACACATCTTGAAGAATATCCATTCTTGTGTCTGAGAATTAATGTGTAAGGGATGGTGCTGAGCCCTGGCCCACCAAAGGCTGTGGGACACTGAGGCATTGATGCAACTGGGAAGACCAAACCTGAACTCCTGTGGAAGAGTGAATTCAGTGCTCAGATGCAGACTGAGCTCTGGGTGGGGGATTCTGGGACAAGAGGCCTTGAACTGGCACCAACACTTTGCACAGCAAAGGGCCTGGGGACCTGTGGTGCCATCCAGATGACCGGGCACTCAGAGACACGGCAGGAGCCAATGGCCCAGTAAGAAGAGCCCAGCCTATCACATACGCAGACTGTAAGGGTCTAAACACCCAGGTAGTCTTTTGTTTGGGGGCCCTCCTCAGAGACATGGAGCTCAAACTTCTATTCTGTTGTTGTGCCATGATTAAAATATTTTAAGGGTCCAGAGGTGTAAGACTTTGATGTGGAAATCTGGGATTAACCTGGTAAGCAAACCTGACTGTGTGAGTGTGGGGTGTGTAGGGAGCCAAGTGCAGCACCCATCGGGTCACTGGTGCCACCCTCCGTGAAGAGGTCTCGGTGCCAGCTCAGGGAATGGGAGCGGGACTGCTGGACTGCCTCCTGGGGGCCAGACAGGAAAGTTTCCTTAACACCTCCCATGACAGGACTCCATTCTCCCTGGAATTCAGGTGCAAGACTCTTGCGAGTTAGACAAAAGCAGATAGGTCTAAAATGTAACTATGTTCAAGAAGTGCAACCCACCAATGGGTTCATACATCAAGTTACCTTTTTCATCAATGAATATAATGTTGTCGTGAGCACATTTCAGTGCTCACTTACTATTGTTTGTCTTGTAAAAGAACTATTTGGAAACAACTATCATGAAACAAGCATTCTTGAAGGACTTTATTTCAGATAACTCTAGGAGAATAGAACAATTAAAGAGGGGAGGGACCTCTGAGGGTCATCTCATCCAAAGACTTCCTCAAAGAATGGATAACTTCAAAGCCAGATCAAGTTGCTCGGACCTTGCTCATGAGTATTTTTCAAATCTCCAGGGATGGAGATTCCACAAGTTCAAGCAACAAACTGTTCTTGTGCTTAACTGCTCTCACTGCATTCCTCTCTCTTGAGTGTTACATCATCTTACAGCAGAGGAATGAATACTAAATCACAGATTATCGCAGTTTACACAACCTTTTTTCAATAGTAAGTGTTTTGTTCTGACACTCTACAGAGAGAAGCTACCACTATCTGAATAATCAGCAATTTCTTACCTCCAGACCCTTCAGCAAATGAAATCCTTCTTTTTTATCACATGATAATCTTATCACACTTTTTTTCCTCTGTGTAAAAGCCTCAAAACCTCAAAATGCCTTATTTCTATCAACTTTTACAGCACACTGTGGAACAGATAAGTATTTTGCAGAGACACATCAGTCGATGAAAGTGGTAATCAGAAAAACCTACAAAAATATCTGTGCTAATAATAATCTGAATTGTAACATCAACTTTTTCTAGTTCCAGAAATAATCATGAAAGCCATATAGAGGCATAACAATATAAATTTTCTAAACAATTTTACTAATACAAGACTGTAACCTCAGAAAACTTACACAACAAACAGTTGCACTGAACTGTCTTGCTCACTTCAATACAATGTCTCATCCTTGCTTGTGACTTAGTGACTAGACACACAAAATACTTAAGTTTGAGAGAAGGTATTTTTAACTCCCCCATACATACATTCTATTTTATAATAATAATTCCAAACTCTGAAAGTTTAGAATTAATTGAAAATAAATGTCATAGTATACCTGCCAAGGGCTCTGAAATCAGGAACCTTGCTACTTCTTCAGCAATTTCTTCCAAAGTGTATGAACAAAATCAACTCAATCTGTGTACAGTAACTCAGAACACAGTGACTTGCATGCCAGGTCCTTAAGCATCCATTAAAATATACTTAAAAAAAAAGAGATTGCTCATTCAAATATGCCATTTAGATTAGTCCATATTTTACTCAAAGTTCCCACTACACAGATCAATATTGCCCAAATCCCAAGCCACAGTCCATTTTAATTTGCAGAACAATTACAGAATAATTGAGAAGACAACCCAACCAAATGCAGCTGCTTGCACATTTTAAACAACCATGTACATTTTATACAACTGATTATATAAAAATATAATTCCATGTACAATCAGACTTGCCCTGGACTCTGATTTGGATAATTTGCCCTAATTGTTACTGATCTTTATTCACAGCAAAAAAATCTTTTCCAGGTGACCTTGAATGCATTCTGAATGCATTCTGTCTTTCTAGCTCTTCCTACCTCTGCTTCATATGCTAAGATGTGCTCTTGTTCTCTTCCGTGATTGCTAATGACCTCATTGATGAAGAAAAGGCAGTAGTTTTGCAGCTTTCTTAATCATCAGTTGTTACTTAGATTAGACAATTTAACATTAGATAATAGTAAATTAGGTAGTCTCAGTAAACATCTTATGGCTGTGAACATGATCCATTTCCTGGGATTATAGGCAATCACCTACATTAAAAAACACAGTATGTCTTGTTTTTCCTTCAAATCTGAGGGTGGAGAACAGACGACTAGAGTTCACTGTTCTGTCCTGCTTGAGGGAGCAGGATAAGATTCTTGGCTATGGTCCACGAAAAGGAAATGGCTAATTCATTATCATGACTGAATTGTGTGCTCTTTAATTCACATTTTAAAGATGTCTGAAAAGGTTGTTTGAAACATGCTCATCAGAGCAAGAGAAATATACCACTGCTACTGAACAACTGTTGCAGACCATCAGTGTTTTCCCAAAGAACCAGTATTTGCCCTAGATAGCTCCAAACCTTACCAAATTACCACATTTAGTTCTCATGGAGAGGGAGTACAAACAACTGAGGTCATTCCATGTCAATGCTTTCTCCTAAATACTTTGAAACTTGTATTTTAAAGATGTATTTCCAAAACAGAAAACCAGTGATTGATGCAAATTTTTTGGAAAGTAGTCAGGAAAACTGTGCTTTTCATTAGATATGCATTTAAAGTTTGACATAAAAACTATAAAAATCTTTATCATTGTCTTAGCCTCATTTTGCGTAATCCAATAAACAATAGGAACATTACAAAAGAAAAAAGAAAAAAGTTCAAGAGATTAAACTGATTCTCATAGCTGTTATGGAAGGATTCCTCCTGACCCCAGTGATTGCTTAATTGACTGTGGAGTGCTTTGTTAAGTAAAAATGCACTTGAGCATATGGCTGGATAGTTTGCTGAGTCAGATGCTTAGCAGTTACTTTTGTTTAGTTCCTGATTTTTGCAAATGACACAATTTTTTTTGCTTTTCTCCCTCATATTTCATTTTCTATTGCTACATTTGAAATTTAGACTTTTTATCTCTTGTGTTGCATTTGTCTTCTCACTGGTTTACAAGCAATTTTTCTCTTCTTATGCAAGATTGCTGTGTTCTGGCTCCCATATTCCATACAAGCATTTCCCTTCCACTCCATTAAAATCTGTTCCATGGGCTCAAACGTACTGATGTGATTATTCACTGATTTTTTTAACCACAGGTATTAGTTTCATACATTCCCAGTTTGGAATTACTTCCCTCAAATGAACCATTCATTTGGAAATTTGCAATATTTGAAATAAATGATTGATTGATAGATAGATAGATAGATAGATAGATAGATAGATAGATAGATAGATAGAAAAAAAAACCACAAACCAACACCCACACACCATTGCTTCAAAACACATCTTGGGAAAATTTCTACAGAAAACTTAGTTACCAGAATGAAAGGGAGAATTTCAATTAATTCAGAGAGACTTCTCAGTCTGCAAAGAAATCTGATGTCCTTATGCATTTTGAATGAGAAGCAAGACTGATTTCACCTGCATGTACTGACACCAGTTTGTCACATTGAACTACCATTTTGGTCTCCATGGACAGAACAGCCCTGTGCATGATCCTCTCTTGCATTTCAGACACTCTCTGTCCATCCATAAATGGAAGGAGGAAATGTTACTGACAATTCATGAGAAAGTAAAGCAGTGAGACACCTCATGACCATCCTCTACACAAACTGAAAAGAACTACAAAAGAGTAAGGAGAACCTGCACCGGGAGCCCAAAGGTTTGGGCAGCTGTCAGAGCCAGGAGTCACTTTGCCACATCATGACTTCATTTTCCTATGCTTCTTTTACCTTCTGCTGCCTCATGTCAACTTATATTCAGAATCACAGACTATTCTGAGTTGGAAGGGACCCACAAGGATCATCGAGTCCAATTCTTAAGTCAATGGCCCACACAGGGGATTGAACTCATGACCTTGGCATTATTACAACCCAGTTTTAACCAACTGAGCTAATCCCCCAGTGGCTGATAGATGAGGCCCCTATCTGCCATCAAATACTTATTTTATCTACATGTATAATTAATATCTACCACTTTGATGTTGCCTTACTCATTTGTACATTTATTTGTGAAGCACCTTATTTAAAAAGTCAACAACTTAAACCAATGTCAATATAACACCAAACAAGAAACACTGTGTAACTTCACACTGTAATGGAACTGCTTTTGAAAAAGAAATCAGGACAAACATTTCAGTGTGAACTAGAACATCTACATTTAACAATAAAACCTGTACTGGACAGAGTAACTGTTTTTTATATAAATTATGGAGAATTTTTAATGGTTCCTAATTGTTTAACCTGTATGTGTGCACATCTTCCTACACAAAGTTTGTGCAAGTGCCCATATGAATATTTGCTCTATGACAGCACTTGTGTAAACTTCAGTAATATAATTTTCTCCTTGTCATAGAAGGATTTTGATTTATCCCCTACTCAAAGGAGTTGATGTTACATCTTAGACTAGATAGCTATGAAAATAGTCTGATCTTTTATTGGAAAGTACAATATGATTGTACATAAAACATTACTTTCAAAAGATGTTTAAAGGAAAAGCACAATTAAGGTCCCCCACCAGCTGTCATTTTGTCACCTCCATACATTTGGGCACCTGCCACTGCCTTCTTAACATGTTCTTAATGTGATAAGGCTATGAATTCATTATGTCATGTTTAAATTTTTATTCTACCTAAAAATCAAAATAGAATTAAGTGCTTTTAAAACACCCTCTTACCGAAATGTTCAGATTCAGGAAGGTGACACAATATTTGGAGCAGTATCAAGATATCCCTCACAGTTTGCACAGCAATGAAAATGCATCATCTCTCAACCAGTCTCATTGTTCAAAGTGAAAAGATGAAGCTCAAAGCCCCCATTGGTTCCATTAAAAAGCCAAAAGTTTCCAAAAATGTTTGCATTCCAGCAATCCCTTATTCTAACCACAAAACCTATAGAAAAAAAAATCTGCACCTGTTTATGAAACTTTTAGTTGTCCTTAAGCCTTACAATTACCTGCTGTTGGAGTAGTAGACATACTAGAATTATTTCAAAATAAGTAAATTTGTACTAATTGAAGAAGCTTGCTAAGCACATCCTTAAATTCAAGTAGATCAAGTCTCACACTGAAATTGCTAGCTAATTACATACTTAGGAATATGTTTCCGGAATCAGTTTTGTCTTAGTAAAAACATGATCATCTCAAAAGGTGAGAAATAACAAAACCCACCAATTTCAGGGGAGAGAGAAATTACATGAATGATCATACTCTTAGCATAAAGGAAACAATAATCTTGCTTCCAAATGAAATAATCTGTAGGAAAAAAATAAAAACACAGGCAGAATATAAATATAGCATTCATGCTTTCTCACCATTTTCCATGATGTCTAAGATCCTCTTTAAGTTTAAAGTTGTTGCAGAAAAAAACCCAACAAAACAAACAACAAAGCAAGCAAACAAACAAATAAACAAAAGAACCAACAAAAAAAAACCTACCAAACATTTCACACCTGGTCTTTTATCTTCATTTTTAAGAATATATCTGTTTCTACATTAAGAAATCTAGACATCACATTTTGAAAGCAAACCTCAAAACTGAGCAAAAATAGGAGTTATAGGAAAAAACACTGTAACACTTTATGAACACCCAAACATTTTCTGCAACTTTAAAATTTGAACTCAAAGTCTCTAAATTAAAAAATATTAATCGCAATATCAAATTAAAACACAAGAAAGAAGCCAGTCAAAAAGCAATCATATATCAACTGTTTATGGTTTACCCAGTAAAACCCTGAATAATGTTTAAGCAATGTCATCTGCTTGATCTATCTGTTGCTGGAGTTTAAACAGCCTGAACCCCCACCATTACAGAGTTACAAGGAATAATTATGTATATGAATAGATTACTGCTTCAGAATTCATTTTCTCTCCATCTGGTGTACATTTTATTTTGACCGCAAAAGAGGTAATATCCTAGGAAACTAATTAACAATTATTGTAAACAATACCAAAGAGAGCAATCTGATTGATCTAGTGAGTGCATTCCCTGCTCGCTCCATGGCACTGCAGCAGCAACTGATCCGTGACTACGCTGGGTAGAAGCACAGCATCAACTCTATACTAGCAGGTGTACACTTCAGCTTATTTTCCTTTTCTTCTGCAAATAAGAGGTGCTGAGGGTTTTCTTGGAAAAAACCTGTTAACATCACAGTTTCAAAATCACTTTCCTCAAATCTGTACCACAAGCACTGATGAATTCTTATTGTCAAATATTCTGTACAGTCTTTTCAAAGGCACACAAAGGGCACAATTTACACTCAGATTTTGTCTTCAAGATTAATATTTACATGTAGAGATCCTTAGGACAGGTTTGGTTCCCTGTTATCTGCAATGTCATAAGTAACCCTGAGGGACAAGTAGAGAGTAATATTGCTGAAGACAACATAAGTTTTCTGAGATCAAAAAAGCAACTTAGATTATTTTTCATTTACGAAGAAGGAATTAATTTGTTACTTAATCTATTATTTATACTGCAGTATAAATAATATTCTAACTAGGATTGGACTTCATGGAAAATATCCACAGTGATAAGTAACTGAGGGCCAGAAAAGAAACTTGTGCATCAGACCTTTCAGTGTCCATGCTGCTTCATTTTTTGCTCACTCCCTGCATTTTTTGGTTTGCTCCAGGCAACCAAGCAAAGTTTGGAGGAGGTTTCACTTCAAAAAACAGAGCCAAAAGTCAGTATGTATAAGGTTACATCAGTTCTTTTTTTGCATACTCAGGCCTTCAGTGCTATATCCCAGAAGTTTTTCAATCCCCACAGAGAAAGACCACCCTGACACCAGGGCTTTCTGCCCTGCTTTCCCCGTCAAGGTCCAGCTGTGTGATGCATCCAGCAGATTAGTAACTCCTCGCATCAAAATTCAAGACACTGTTAATATCACTTTCTATTCAACATTCAGTTTAACATCTTTAAAAACCTAACTTAGTATCTACCCGTAGCTAACACACCAAAAGATTTAAATTGCCTGAGCAGATGCTTATGCTAGGTGATCTCAGGAGATCCCTTCCAACCATGACGATTCCGTGACTCTCAACTCCATGAAATGGATGACTTGACAGTAATAACAATTACACTGTACAGATGCTGTAAACAGATCCTCAAGTTTCTCACTCTTTTTTCACAATGTTAACTGTGTCTAAGGAAATGGAAGTTTAAGCAACATCCAGCTGGAAAGTTGTTTAAGCTTGAGAAATCCAGCTGTTACTCTTGTCTGGGAGTAGTTCCACTTTCAAATAGCTCTTGAGAGATTTGGTTCTCCAAGGTGTTGATCATCCTCAATCTTCTTTTCCATTACCTACACTGGGACCCAAAATGCATTCATATTTGATATCTTTAAAATGCTTTATAAACCCATAAATTATAAAACAGAACAAAGCCTTTGGTTAAGATCACCCAGAAGCACAAAAACAACACAGTTTTAAAATCCAAATACTTTGTTAATTTTAAAACTCATTCACATCCATAGATATTTATGCTCATGCTGACCAGTACATGCTCAAGATTTCCTGTTTCTCAATACTACACATCCAAATGCTTCCTAGAGATTTACAATTCCATCTCAATTTCTCATCCCACATCTTTGTGTAATGCAATTCTCTTTCTGTTGTGCAATTCATCGTATTACAGACAAGCCATTTAACCTCTGTGATCTTATCTACTACAGCAAATCGGTGGCCTGTGTAACAAGCACAAAGATGCACCTGTGTTCAACTGATAGCATAGAAAGGGGACCCATTAATTCACACCACCTCAAAAAAATTAGGCTGGCATAGCAGCATATCCTTTACAACTCAGTCATAAACAAAAACTAGGAGCAACCACAAACAGCTTATTAAATCAGCCCTTTCTTTTGAAGACATTTGTGTTTTCCTATGTTCCAATGTTCACTGGCATACAGAAGTGCCAGTGGCCTTAAGCAACCGTGTAGCCATGACTAAAAAGCCAACTACGTTCTGTTCAAAATCTTGGACTAATATATTGCTCCTAGTTGTTACAAAATTAGAAATAAAAATGACAAAAAAACTTAAAAACATAAAGAGTTTCTTTTCTTCCCAATTTTAGGTTTGAACTACTGCTTTTATATATATTTATTTGTAGTGAAATCGCTAACCTGATTTCCATTATGGAATACTTAAAAAAGTACATCAAACTTACAAGCCCATCTTGCACAATGATGCACAAAAACTGCCCTGAAGGCCAAATTTAAAACGATATTGTTGGCCAATGAAATGTAATTATCTCATTTTATGCTAAATTGCTTGAGAATATCCCAATAAGGAAAAATGCTGTGCATTTTATCAAAAGAATAGTCATCTTCAAATAGAAAAAGCAGATGAATACATGGTTTGATTTTCTGTTATTATGAAGATTCCCAGTTCCTGTCATCACCACACTGATTTCTCTTAGGTGAGAAAACACAGCAAGAAATACAACCAAACAAAGAAGTCCTCTCTCAAGCACTACAGACAGATATGTATTCACACATCCAACAGAGAAGTTCTCTTGTTAGTTGCTTTGCATCCATGATTTATCAGAAGCATATCAAAGCTGGAATTACTTCTTAACCTAAAATCTTAGCACATTCAAATGCAGTTCTCCAAATGAAATAAAAACAACTTTATTTACTGTTATGAAATATCTGACATATATTTTTTGTTTGAACACATCCACAGCAAGACCAATTATGGCTAAAATAAAGGAATTTCACATTATCTTTTGGTATTTAAATAATTTATAATATATTTTAAGCAGTGAAAAACCAACTTGTCACCTTTTCTAGTTTAATTATCAAGTTTAGATGCTTTTCACTGACTTCATTCTATCTAATGTGGTGAGGTAATTTCAGCTTGCGTGTCATAAATTATTGGCAAAATTAACAATATATATTAAGATGATGTATGTTATGTTGCTGATCAGCTAAACATGCCCGCTAAAGTAATTATGACTATGAACCTCCATTTATTTTTCCATAATGGGACCCTTTAAGTCACCCACATTAGGAATGAGGCACTTCCACCTCAGCCTCTTTCAAGAGCAGTTTTTAACTGCATTACTTCATTTAACATGGGGTTAAAAGTTCATTATCCAACAGACAAATCTTTTGCTCCAAAAACTCTGTAACTTTAAGAGGATCTAGGGAAAAATGAGGACTATCAGCGCTTCAGAAATAAATGCAAGTGTGTCTTGAGGGAGATGACCATGGAATTTAGGACATTCTGTTTCCAAGTCACTTTTCATTACGTACTCTATGAGTTATACAAGAGAGTTCCCACTACAAACTATTTGATATTAGGTCCTTGGCCTGCATCCACATACTCATGGATCAAGTCCAGATTTTGAAGAAAATCATCGTACGGTTGGAACTCTTACTGGCAGTTGCAGCAGAAGCAGTAAGAACTGCACATGCAAAGAAATCATTACCTACTCTGATATGGAGAAGTCTTTTCAAAAGAGGTGAAAGGCCTATGAAATGAGCAATGTCTATGTAATAACTTGTGTCGCTTATGTCCAACTAAGTATTTTGTGCCACATAACAGTCTGTCAGAAACACTCCATTCTTGTTGGGACTGGTGTTACATGATGTAGGTAGGTCCAGGGAGAATTATAAAAGTTCAAGGCATCCACTGAGCAAGATAACTAATGCTGTGTGACAAAATCTGTTAGTGATGTCCAGTCCAGTCTTGTAATGCCCTCATTAACGAGGTGCAAGAAATAGAAAATGCTTTAATGAGATGTACAGCTGCTGCTAAACTGAAGGGAGGTGTGATAATGAAAAGATCCTTGGAACTATCAACAAAAAATGACAAGCTGAAATTCAAGCAGAAAACCAAGTGTGACTTGCTCACTTTGACTGTGCCCAAACATGATAAGCACATTTATTTGCGTGGGATGTGCTCACAACCACCCAATACACAGCTGGGAGCTCCAGGAGTCTCGAGCAATGACAGATCCAATGGGTAAAATTCTTCAGTAACTTCAACAGCCCCCAGCCCCAGCAGAAAGAGACAAGTCCATCACTGCAACTCTTCAGCTATTTTCCAGTTAAATGATTTATCCAAAAAACATTAAATATGATAGCTAATATGAGAAAGGCAGAGTTAAGGATAAGAATGGAAGACTTGTCTAAAGGAATAAGTATCAGATGAGTTAATCCTACTGAGTATAACCCAGCAGCACTGTAAATAGGCTGAATAACCAGAAATACCTTTAAAGCTGTTCTAGACTGCCAGCTGGCTCTAACAATCCACATGATTAGAAACCCCCAAACAAACATCTTCCTATGACCTAGGGAGCTGAGCCTGAAGAAGCATCTCCAACTGGACAATTGCTCAGCAAAAGAATTTCTGAGAAGTGTGATCCCTTTGACCAGCATTGACACAATAAAAAGGGATGTGCAGCTTGAAGCAAACACACAGACCTCACATGTTTCTCTTCTGACATGCCTACAAAATTCTCAGTAGCATTCCCATCCTGTCCTGGATTTTGGCCAGGACAGAGCTGATTTTTTCACAGTAGCAGTGAGTGGGCAAAGCCTGGAACCCTGTGGGTGTGCCTGGACTGTTGCTCTCTACCACCTCCTGTCACCAAAGGGGATGAAAATCAGGGATTCTTGCTCCCAGAAGAAAGTGGGCATGGCTTGCAGTCAGAGAAAAAAAGTTGGTGCAGAAGCTCTGTATGACATTGTTTTTCATTGTCCTGGGCCTGGTGAGCATTTTTGCATGTAAACTACCCTTTCTTTTGTATACTGTTATTATGACTATTGTTGCTGTTACTGTTCATTTTCTTATTGCACTACTGTTTTCAGTAAATTGTTCTTATCTCAACCATAATCTCTGCCTTTTGTATCTCCCACTGGAGGAGCAAGGGGAACTAGGGCGTCTGGTTTGGGAGAGTCTTGGGGCAGTGCAGGGCACTAAATCAGGAAGTGCTGTTCCTAAAATACAACACATAGCCACCCTCAACATAAAGTTCGATTTTAGCTTTGGTGCAATATTTTAACTTACATAAAACACAGAAAGTTATGAGAATCGTACAAGGAACATTACAGACTCATTGCATTCTATATTATTTTTTTAAATCCTTGAAATAATGGACTACTAAAATAACTTATGACAGCACTCCCTCCCACTTCTACCCACCTCCCCCCTGCTCTCTGGGGCTGGCTGCAGCCCACACAACTGGGCACGCACAGGAATGCAGAGATCGGTGCAGAGTAAGTGAAAGGGACAGGGAAGAGCACCAAATGCCACACGGGCCTCCAAGGGAAGGACAGTCCTTTTGTTCCCCTATTTGCCTAACTGTATCCATTGCTTTCAACAACAAATTGGTTTTGCTCTTTCAGAATGTTGTACATGATTTATTGTGGGGCACTAGGCAGTTTCCCTCTTGTTCATGTGAGCATTGCTAGCGTAAACTAACCTCAAGTAATCTGGCAAAAAAAATACCTAATGGTCCTTAAAAGATATCATGGCTGAAGAAGCTGATGTCAATGAATTGCAGAGAAAAGCAAGAAAAGCTACTGAAATACATACAAACTCAAAGTAGTGCTATTCTGCAGAGAAAATGTAATCTGACAAAGAAGTTAAAAGTAACATTTTGAAAAAAACTCAACCTCTCAGTTTTACTGAATCATTTTTATGCATGGAGAACTTCAACAGCATTTTCAAATACAGCTTCTCAGAAGAGTTCAAGTTTAACTGCTAAAATGCTGGGGATATATTTTGTTTAGAAACACTTGAATTTTACACAGAGTAAAACTTTTTCTGGTTGCAGTCAGTCAGTTGTGTGAGACTTCATACTACAGCAGTCATAAGGGGTAAATGGATACGCTTATTCTTACTAAGAAATAAGAAGTATCTGAGTACAAAATAAAAAGTGATGACAACAAGATTTGCCACAAATAAACCAATTTATTACTTTTTGGCAAGTCCCATATAGCATGAGCAAGGATCTTTTACTCACAATATTAAAGCATTATTTAACTTTGTACAAACTGTAAACATCTTCAACATGACAAACTGTTGGTACAGGCATTCCCCAATTCCAGCATCTTTTCTCTCTTAGTTAATCAACAAAACTGAGACCCAAAGAAATCATTTTTCACTGAGTAACTATAAAATGCAGCATATGCATTTCATATCACACCATTTCTAAGCAATGCAGAAAACAGTATTTCTGATTATTATTTTTAGTGAAATCTATAATGGTATTATGAATAGAAACACTTTTTCCATGTTATTGTGTTCTATTTTTTGTTTGAAATCAAACCCATTATTTTATACAATCAAGGTAGCAAACCAAATTCTATAGCAAACCAGCTGGTTTGGTATATAAACCAACTATATTAGCTATACTGTAACAGATAAATAACGATGTAAAAACTTCTGATCTGGTTAATACTTTGTCTTCCTGACAGGCACCAGTCTAAACAATTGCTTGCCCCAAACCCCCTGCTATACTTCTCTGATTTTCTTCTCTCTCTCTCAAAGTGCTATAAATCAGACATAATCTGATCCATAAAGGGAACACTTATCTCCTTCTTATGTAAGAGTAGATTTTTCTTTCTAATTTATAAGTTCCCAGGAATGTCAATCTGCTGGCTAGCTTTACTGAATGACTACAAGATGTGTACTGTTAGGTCATAATCCTCAAACCAGGGCAAAGGTGTTTAAATCTTGATATGAACCACTTTTCTCCAAACCAACTCAGCAGCAATATAATACAGACAATTATGTTATTAACTACAGCTTTAAACCAAAAAATAATTTGAAAATCACTTCTCAAAAACATTTGCATTACAACTTTTGTTTCAGTATGCTCCTAATTCTGAAGTCACATTTACAGTGACTTAAAGACAACAATATACATTTCTGATGTAAAAGGTCAAGCCATACTAAAAATCTCACCTTTCAAGTCTCTGTGCATTGTAAGAAGCAATTAAACTTAATTCTTTCTTCTCCAGATCACCTTTAAAGTTATTGACAAACCCCGAAGTGGTTGTTTCTATACCTGCATGCAATCAGCTCTTTTAAGCATTATAAAACATCACACTTTTGATAACAAAGTGTTTAGATCAGCAGACCATAAATGATAAGTTTCACTACCTGAAGTGAGGACTTTGAGGAGCTCTTTGGAAGATTCCTTTATCATTGGAATGCACATATGAAAGACTATGAAGACTGAACAGTGCAGTAAACTCGCATCAACATTATGATGTACAGTCATAAACAGCAATGCTCTTCCTGCACAAGCAGTTCCTATTGGACTGCAAAAAAACTCCTACCTCAAAACTTGGCAAAAATCTTCCAAGAAAGCCTTTTTAAAAATGGTGCAATTCTTTTGGCCAAGCAAGGCATTCTGCTACTGGATTTGCCTGCAGGTCTTCTCTGTCCAAATAAAGAAGATCCTTCACATCTTCTCTGCCTAGTAAAGATGGGGATCCTTACAATTACATCCTGATAAAACTACAGAAACACTGTAGAGGATATTCCACCAACTGAAATACAAGCAATTATTTCAAATGCCTTAGCTCGTCCATTATCAGCAGAATTTAACAGAAAAAAAGGGAACAGGAACCTTCAAGTAATGTTAATTCTTCAGCAGAAATGTAGATTAACCAAAACATTTACTACTTAGTATTTTCACTGCAGCATGGGAAGAAGCTCTTTTGAAAAAAAATCTGATTTACGCAGGCACCATTTTAGAGAAGATCTTCTAAACATGATTAATACCAGCAAGTTCAAAATATTGTTATGTGTGACTGATTTGGTTTTCTTTTAAATCAAGAGCTATGTCTGATTTACACTCAAACCCTGCCTGTCTTTTTTTTTCCCTCATTTTTAATCCATTCCATTTAGTTTTACTTTCCAGTCTGTCTGGGATTGCCTGGAGCCCAACACATCATGATGCAAACTGTTATCCACACAAATCTATGACTTCTGTATGCTAGCTGCTGCTTTCTGTAGCACTGTCTGTTAGAAGCTTTACAGAATTGTAATGTTCTCCTAATCCATAGGCATGCCTCATATACCTAAAAAAACAAAGTTACAGAATTAGTGTTCGGTTTAAATAACAGTGTATGTCCAATAGTAACAACACTGGAAGACAAATAAAGGCGTTTCATCACAGAGAATATACAGAAAATACTCATTCAATAGAAGAGCATTAATAAAGACAATTTTTCATTCTGGTGTTTCCAGGCACAAACTGACATAAAAAGTTTCCTCCTGCATCTTATGTCAATTTCACTATTGTATTGCAATTATATAACAGGTAAAATGATCTTGCAGCATTCTATAAAGCAGTGACTGATATACATCAGACATTGCCAGCATTTTAAGTACTCCAATTACAGTTTCTTCAAACTGAGTGTGTCAATCACAAGCAATTTCTGACCTGCACGATCATTATTCAAGCAGCGTTTCAGTGTCTGATATGTAATAGAAAGGAAAAGAGCAGGTGAAAAATCAAAGTTGAGTCCTATATTATAGAAATAAGTGCACTAATTTTAAAGGATAAAATTACATACTTACACAAGTGTTATTGGTTTGTCTGAATATTCTTCACCGACAATAATGGGAGGGGAATCCATTTGCACTACTTCAATAGGTGTTTGCAAAATGTGCGACAAAGCCCTCAGCTTAAAGGCATAAAAACAATTTAGTAATAGGATTAAATCCAATNAACTTTTTAAACTTTAATTGATAATAGGTTGCCTTAAACTATTCATTGTATCAAGGATACAACACTGGGCTGGTTCACTAATTGAGTAACTATTCTTTCACAAAACAATAAGACAAACTAAAATAAATATCTACTTTCTAAAGTTCAAATTCTTGTTTACCTGATTAAAACCTAATCTTACNAACCTAATCTTACTCTGATCTAGGCAGCTTTGCTACCATCTAAGTCTTTCCCTACTCACAGTGTCAGTTTTCCTAATGATATTTAGACCTACTGAATTCATTAACTTGCATGTTGTCCAATACATCAGAATAGCAATGCACCAACAGAGAATCTACTGCTTTGGGAAAACAACTTATAACCATAAAGGAAGTTCTTAATAAACTATTCATGACTATGTTCCCTTATGTCTTCAGGTATTTTTTCTTAAGAAGCCCCTTTTTTAAGGTATATTCATCCATTTCAGAATTTCACACAAAAATTATCAGTGCAATACTTACTTCCAGTTGACCACCCCATGCAGCTGTATTTGCTATATCATCACAGTATTTCTCAAATTCCTCTGCAGGGAAAAAGACAACTTTTAGTACTTTCCTTATTTGAGAACAAGCAACAGGAAAAATATGGATTGTACAATGAAGAACTAGAACCAGAAAAGTACAAGCATATTATACAGGAAAACATGTATTCCACTGAAGAGAAGGAAAGAAAAACAAAACCACTGCAAACCACTGAAACCCCAAACTCCCACCTGTTTCGAAAAGAAAATCTAATGCTGAATACAGGAATAAAACAAGTATAACAAGTGCAGTTTATAATTTAAACTTTTTATTCAGGGAACTGATAAACACAAACATGAAACTGCATACAGTTTTCCTCCTGTTAAGTTTCAGAGGATGTTTAGACTCTAGAAAACAAGCTGACAGAAAGTAGCAGGCTCAGTTCTTACATTTGCCATCTGTCAGGTATGTTTCAAAAGTCTTGTAACTGTATGTAGTGCAACTGTTGGGGTTTTTCCAATTTCCAAATTAGCTGCCTTGTTTTTAAACTCCAAAGCATTTATTCCAAATAGTTCTTTTGTAAATAGGTAAATAAACTCTTTTCAGATCATGTTCTACAGAAACTGAGTTTAAAAGTTATAAATTCCAAGCTCTCAAGTTTCTGAACACTAAGAACAGACATTGAGAAGGAAGAATCATCAGATTTTCTCAAGACTGCTCAGAATTATTTTTCATACATTTCCCTTATAACAGAAAATCAGAACTCCCTGTTGCTCTGCAGAACTTCATTCAGTATTCTCTTGGGACACATTTATCCTGTGACAATAATCTCTGCCAACATGGGAAGGACAGCCCGCAGTGACCAAATGAAACCCACAGCAATACCTATTAAATCAATGTAGCATTAAGTTAAAATAAATCCATGCAGTCATTTGCATTGTATTCCAGGCATAATGAATAAGTCATATATTGTTCAAATAGGAGATACATAAACTCCATTAACTGCATTTAATGAGCCATTGCTCCACACTGGAGTTCTTCGTATTTTTCAGTTTAGTCTGTTTGTAAGAAAGGGTGCCTTGTGTCAACAGTGAAAATATAGAGTAAAATAAAAAAAATGCATCCATGCAAACTATTATAAAATTACAAAACAGATTTTCTCGAGTTTCACACCCATTTTCACCAGCTTTCCTACCTACATTGCAAACACCAATTTAAAACTTGATAAAAAGATTATCCCTACCCTAGCAGACAAGCTGTTTATAATAACAACTTAAATCACATCCCAGAACACAACTGCCATCTAGTAATGAGCAAGCTGCGATCTTTTTTAAGGGGAATAACGTTTGTTAGATTCCTTTAAAAATAACAGTTCAAGAACAAACACCATGAAGGTCCCAATTCATCTGTAACTCCGACTGAGATTTATCAGAAACAGTTATAATAGTTTCTAAAATCTCTTATGCCACAAGTCTTACCTCTGCTATACATGTCTCCAGTATTAGGGTTTGTAAGAAAGGGCAGGAAGTCATCAAGGTGACTCTGCATATACTTTGCTGTTTGGTTCCTCAGAGTTGCAACAGTCCAGGAATTTTGGCGATCCTTGAGCTGATCTTCAATCGCTTTGTACATGCAATGGCCATCTGAAGGGATCTGTTTAATCTCTAAGTGCCTTGCTGCCAAAAGGGAGGCAAGTTTCTGACTTTCAAGATGCCTAGCACCTGTTAAATTTTCTATCTCAGCTTCAGCTATCCTTTCTTCTCTTTCTTTCTCCAAGGCAGCTTTTTTCTCCTTAAATTAAAAACACATAAAAATTACATCACATGTTAAAATTTAGAATATCCTTGTATAGTTCTTGACTTGCTGCTTGCTTCTAACTCTTCAAATGTTTTCTCAGTACATTCATATCAGTGAAATACTTGCCTGAATTGGTACTAGCAGTAAGGGACCTCCTAAACTCAAACTTCAGCAAATGGTAAGTGACCAATATATCCAAATTGCCTCCAACACTTAAATTATGTGACAGAAATCATAATCATATCTGCATGCCAAATAACACTTTACAACACTCATACAAAGGCTATTGACTGTAGCTGTTTCTTCAGGATCACCTATTTCATCACTCAAATAGGGAAATTCTAATTAAATGTCAGAAAATACTGCTCTTTCATAATAAGTGTGAGATCTACCATTTAAGCATATGATTGCATAACAGAGCTCATGTCATGAAATTCAAACTCCCTCAGGGTAGGTACTATACATCATGAAAGACTGCTCCTAACCTAAGGGATGGATAGGAATGCATACAGACAATACTAGAAGGGATGTAATAATACATAAAAATTACTTTTATAGAATGTTCATGCCTAAGTTAACAAGAGAGCAAGGGCCAAAGTAAATGAGCAAATAAAAAAGGAAGTAGTACAAAAGAGAATGATCTTTTCACTTCCATACTTTAAATTCACCACAAATCAAGACCAGATTGGTTTAGGCAATCACAATATAGGAAAACTAGACCAGAACTTCCAGTTTGCCTGGACATGGTGCCATGAATTATGAACACCCTTTTATTCTGTTTACAGTGATCATGTAAAGGGATGGACGGCCTATGCAACAAAGCAGCACTTCTGGCTGTGAACTAATACTCATGAAGGTACAGTGAGAATGTTCAACCATCACAACACCTGAGGCTTAACCAGATTTAGGCATAACAGCCAGGACACCAGGCAGTGTTTCTTAACAACTCCAAATTTTAAAAGAATTTCAGTATCAATTTTCTTTTGTTAAATGTGTAAAGTTCTACTACTTGCATGTTTTCCACATAATATTTTCCATTATTTTAATTCAATTACTTTACTTCTTCAATAAATTTTTAGTGAAATTCTTTCCAAAATCATTTATCTCATATAATTTACTTTTTTACTGGCTCCCATTTCCTATTCTTGTTTCCCAACTCATGGCTGATGGTAGAATAACTATTTATAAAATGCTTACATATCTCTAGGTAGCAGTTTTACAGATTTTCAAGGCACCCATTAGGTACAGCATCAATACTGAATTAGCCAGTCCTTTACAAAATTGTTTAACTTTGGTCATTACAAGTAAATGAATGTAATGTCAATCAATTATTTGTGAAATGTTTAATGTGAAGTCATACCCGCCTCTTCTGTGCTTTTGATATTCGAGGATGCTGAATCTGTCGCTCTACTCCTTCAAGCTCTAAATTTGCAACCCCATCAGCTACAGAATCTGTCTAAAAAGAAAAAAAAAAGTTGGATGTTCTTATTAGTATAAAGATATCCATCCTCTGAAACAGTTTTAAATTCTGTTCCAGGGTGTACTTATGAATTTCAGCCACAAAGACCTGTGTATAGCACAGTACCAATCAAAGGCAAAAGTAAAGCATTTCACATCCCAAACCATGGTCATGTATTTCACTATTTTTTCTGTAGTCTCAACAAAGGGACACTTATGAACAAAGCACCTCAAGCTGTTCTCTTTCATACTTCCGTATGTTTTCTTCAGTCTGTTCCCTTCCATACTGAAGTGTGAACACTGCTTACTGGTTGAAAGAAAAAGTCTTCCTTACCATAGCAGCCACCGGTACCCAAACAGCCATTATCAAGTATTGTGACAACTCAGCAGAAGACTGCACCTTCCATCTCAAAGCACAACCAGCAGTTGGAAAAGACAAGGAGTTGACACTTCTCAAGGAAAATAACAAAGCTAACCCTGTAACTGTATGACTAAGATGTCACCTTTGGAAGCATGGACATGTTTCAATCAAAATAAAAAGCTGGGTAGGGAAAGAAACCAGTACATCTCAAAACAAGATCCTCTCAGGCAAAGCTGAGTCCAGGGTAAGGGTTTTAGCTTGAAAGGTCCTTCATCTCCATCAGATGATTTCTAAGTTCATGGTAGCAGGATGTTCTGCCTAAGTGAGGGTAAAACATCTCCAACAATACCCTTTTTGCAAAAGTTACCAGTGCAGGAGAAAGGGGGCGGTGACACTGCTTTTGGTATTGAAGAGTACTGAGGCCAGCCTGACTCATCAATCCCAAAGTTAAATACTCTGCGGAAGAACAATGTTTCCTGACAGAAACTGGCATCAGTGACAGTGTGGCCAAGTCCCAGATAAAGGAACCAACAATATACTAGCAGTTATAGCTACCTATATTGTGTAACAAATAATTCTAATTAGGGTCTTGAATCATTACCATTATCATCATTGCCAATTTAGAAAAAGAATTTATTCTAATAATTAAAACATACTAGGTTTGCCATCCTTAACCCTGAGGAACAAAGCTGTATAAAGCATCAATTACACGTATAATCCTTTTAACATAAACTGTTGACTAAGTCTGGGGCTAAGGCTGGATCTAGGTGCACCTAGACTCCTCTCTGAGAAAGAGTGTCACCCCTTAGCCTTGCAAAATTATCCACCTGAATCATAACTGGAGTGGAATATTACCATTGTTACTGGACTTTTGAATCATTTCAGTAATTATCCATATGGGTTACTGCCAGTATGAGAACTGATTAATTACTAAAGCTGATCATCTTGTGACCATAAACACAGTGGTCATAAGCGAGACCCTAAATACTCTTCCTGGGCCACAGTGGGCTATGCCAGCAGCTCCTCCTGAGAGGGGCACCTCTCAGAGCTCATGAACCCCTGAGTCTGGAGATATTCAGAGGACAATTGTCAGCTGACAACGAGGCTGGGACGATATCCTCCACTCCTTGAGACTCAGCCCTCACTCCGTGAGAAATACCAAGGAATTCAATGTGTTTTGCTGACACTCAAGGGGAATTATTAACTGGTATACCTTTGTACATTTAGAGATATGTCTTTGTGTCTGTGTTCACTTGTGTGTGAATTGATTTAAACACTCTACAGCAAGTATAACATGAATGTTGCTGTCTTGGAACTATACATAACTGAGTTACTGTTGTGATTACAGTTAATCCTATTGAATCACCTTGTAAATGTTAAATTAGTCGATGATTAAGTGCTGGTAAAAGCCTTTGGATGTAAACAGCCAATGAAGTCTAAGACTAAGCTTGGACTCAGCTGCACCTAAGCTCCATCAGCAGTTTAGAAAGCCAGGATGTCCACTCTGAAACTTGTGACTCCATGGTAGGGTCTCTCTTACCTTTTTGCATCATTCTAAATCTACTCTAACTTGATTTTCCTTGTACGCCTCATACATGGATTAAGTAAGAGAGTAAATCCTGCCAGTGAATTTTGACACACTTTTGCAAATTATATTAAACCTCCTTTTGACAGTATCTTCGATAGTGACTCTTTAGGCAACCAAACCACTCCTTCTCAACAGTGCTCAACAACAACAAAAAAACCCCACTGCTAAACACCCCTTCTAGAAATACCCATTCATTGCAACAGCAGAATCTCTCCAAAGTTGAAGAGTTACTAATACGGTGAAGAAAAAGATAAGTATTTTGAAGTGTTATAGTGCATCAGCTGAAGTTATGGCACCTACCTTATTCTGTTCAGCTTCCTTCAGCTGCTTTAATTCCTCCTTGTGCTTCTGTTCAAGTTCTGCCTCTAGTTTGGCAACTTCATCAACTAGCTGTTTTCGTCTCTTTTTATCATTTTTGGGAACAGCATTTTTCATGCCTTGAATTTTTGCTGTTAGAGAAATAGTGAAATAAAACATTATTTCTAAATATAGAGACACTGTGGCCATTGTAGAAATGATAACTGCAAATCACGCAGAAAAAAATAAATTTACAAACATGAACACATCAGTATAACAGTTTGGCTGTAAGAGTGCCTGCTCTAATTATCACATTTTTTCAAAGGGGCTGTATTTTTGCTTGAAAGATGCAAACTGCCTTTTTCTTTCTTTCTTTCTTTAAAGACGAAGAAAACTTTTGCCAGGTTACTAATATAAACACTTATGAACTTCATTGACGCAGACCTTAGCCTGTTGCCTTCAGAAAGATTATTCAGGCACTGAGATCTCAAGCCTCATAGGAAAGATGTCTAAGTTTTAAATCACACAAGCAGCAGATTAAGAGTAAAAACAGAGTTTACCTGTCCTTAAAATAAACTTTCTAAAAACAAAATGTGTATTAAAAAAAGCAAAAAAAAAACCAACGTGCCTAAATTCTGTAGGTATTTTTAGGCTGTAAGTCAATGCCCCATTTCTCAAACCATAGCAGAATGGTTTGGTTAGAAAGGATGTCCAGAGTTCAGCCTCCTGTTCAAAGCGGGGATGAATTCAAAGATGTATCAGGTTATGTTCATTCAGATGGACCTGGAATATATCCAGATGACTGTGCAAAGTCTCCAGGCATAGACATTCTGCAACCTTTCTGGGCATCGTTTTTCTGAATATTCAATGATTCTTGCTATGAAAATATTTTCCCCTTTTCCTCCTACGAAAATCCCATTCTCTACACTGGCTCCATCCATTACACGGTGGAAACTACAATCAGATCCCTTACAGCCTTCTCTTTTTCTCCAGGCTGAATACAGCTTCCACAGCCCGTGTTCTTACATGAACACTCCCTACTAGCTGTCACTTCTGTATTCACCATTTTAGAGCTACAGCATCAACTACTTAACACCCTGCTTGCTATTCATCACCTGTACATTTTCCTGTCCTTTGTTCTGGACTGACACAATCAAGCTGGATGATGGTGATGATAATGAAACTTTCCAAGGGAAGGCAGGAAGAATGCTCACACTGAAAGATTTATTCAAGCATTCAGCCTCAAAGACAAATAGGCGGAGTATGACAGAAAATCAGCTTTGTTCATAAAAATTAACATAATGGGGCAGAAGGGAATCCAGAACTTAAAAGGCATAAACAAATTCATGGGAGTATTCATGCAGCGGCTGGAGGTTGGATTTCCAGAGGCTGAGATGCACCTTATGTTAATTTTTATGAACAAACTGATTTGCTCTCTGTTAAACAGTTAATAATTGCACATACCAGGAATGTATCTTTCAAGTAGGCATATACGTGCCTGTAGGTCACCTGTCTCTCCTAACTCAGAAGATTGGGGCTCTGCCTTCTATACACCTCTTCCACACTTTTAGTAGGGGAGGACTACAGTTATCACCTTCTGCAGGTGGAGAAACCCTCTGTTGCTCAGCCTCTCGCAATCTATGTGCCATGTGCTCCAGCCAGCTAACCATAAAGCTTGATTCCTACCCCTTTTTTCAATTTCAACCAAATTTGAGGGAAGACAAGGCATCTCAAAACAGTAAATTTCTATAGATTTAATGATAATATGCAGCCTCTCTCTCCTTTAACCCGGTGATAAAAGGCTGAAGATGGGCGTATTTCATTACATACCAAAAATGCCAAACAAGGAAAAGGCCGTATCAACATACCAGCAATGAGAAAGGCTTAACAAAAACATTGTAACTATCATCAGAATAAAGCTACAAGACAGACGTACCTAATGATATTAATCTACTGTAACAGGGAGGTAAAATGGCATATAACGTTACGAGTTCACATGAAGCACTGTAAGATCGCACAAGTCTTCTACTACGGATACCTTATTGTGCCTGGACACGACACGGGAGTTCATTTCAGATCAATTGCACTTTGAATGAAGAACCAAACGTAGCTGCCTGGGCAGCAAAAGTCCACACGCAGGCTTTTCAATCTAAAATGCCTAATAAAACACGCCTTCTTTAACTTAATAAGCAAAGTAGCAAAACGCCAAAAATAGGCCGATGGCCAAGCCTCACGTCCCAGCGCCCGGCCCGGCCCCGCTCCCAGGCCTGGGGTACGGCGGGCTCGGCAGGCCCGCCCCAAAGCCGGGGCACGGCGCGGCTCCCACACCGCTGCCCGGGGCACCACTGCCAACACCGACGAGCTCGGCCCCTTGCGAGGGCACTGGAAAGGCTGTTCCCCTTTCCACAGCCGCCGCCGCCGCCCCTCTGCGCAGCCCAGCGGGGCTCCGCGGAGCATCCGCCGAGCCAAAGAGAGAGCGAGACGCCGAACCCAGCCGGCCCCGCGTCCCCGGGGCTGAGGCTCTCCCAGCTCGCAAGCAACAACTGCCCTCACCCTGGAGCTCCCGCTTCTCCTTGCGCTGCCGCTTCACCAGCTGCTGCAGCTGCCCCTCGGACCCCGCCTCCTCGTCGCCCGAGCCCTCCATG
>VWZD01012012.1:54951-119558 GCA_013396695.1 Sakesphorus luctuosus | reverse complement strand
CTCCCCTCCCCTCCCATCCCTCTCTGTCCGCGGCAGCTGCGGCGTTGCGCGCTCCTCCCTCCTGTCCGGCAAAGCATCCCATGGACAAGGCTGAGCCAGAAAAATGATACGTGTATCTCGACTAGAGGAAAATCCATTTAAAGGAGCAGGCTAGAGGTGAGAAAGGATTAGTTTAGAGTTTTTACGTGATTTATCACATTAAGGAAAAAAAGTAACCTGTTCACCTCTGTGCAAAATACACAGTGCGCTGTGTGTACGAGTTTTTTTACCCCAAGCTACTTAAAGGTAAAAAATACCCAGAAAGGCTCACGGTTTTCTAAGTGACCCTGTTTGTGTTTCCTCACCCCTATGAAACTACCCTTCATGAAGTGTCACATTTTTGTTACAGTAAAATCCAAACTTCCTGGTTGGGGTCAAATCCCCACCTCCAAGTGGGAACCACAAATTCTTGTGAGATTCTGTTCGGTGCTGTCACCAACACTATTTTGTGAAACGAACAAAAACTTTGGTAATGGAACAGTGCATTTGTGCATAACATTGCTCTTATTTTTTTACATTTTTATGAATAGTACCTCTACAAGAATTCCATCCTGGAAGTATTTAAAAACAGTGGATGTGCTGTTTAGGGAAATGGGCTTGGCAGTGCCGGGTCAACAGAATTGATGATCATTTTAAACATCTTTCTCAGCCTAAACAATTCTGAGATACTCTGGAATACACTCTCAAGTGCAAAGAAAGGACACAAGTCTAAAACAGAATCATAACATGATGGATCAAACTCTTGCTATATGGAACTACTTGGGGTTTTAGATCTTCTTTACCATTATGTTGAAATGTAAATAATTTTCAGATTTGTATGTCAATACCTGAAAATATAATTTTCATTTCCCTCCACCTGCTATTTCCAGCCTGTTAGACTAAAACAGATCACAGATCAGCTAGGAAAAGAAAGGGGGGATGACTGGCTTTTAGATACAAAGTAGTTTAGCACTGGAAATTACTGGGGTGGCCCAATAAACATTCTGCAAATCCAGAATAGGGACAAATCCGTGTTGGATTTGTCTTGACTAACATATATGTGCTCTGTATCAGTTTGTCTGTGGCTTATATTTGTGTACACATGTATGTGCACAAGCATATGCTGACATTTAATACATGTTCTTGAATATGCTGTATATTTAAAAATAAAATGCTGGTTGATATTGTTGCAAAACACCTTCCTACTGCGGGTATCTCAGTGTGCAGGCTGCAAATTGAGCCCTGGCTGGGGGGAAGTGACTGGAGACCCACACAAAGGGCCTGGGGACCTGTAGCATCAGCTGGGAGATGTCCAGGCACTCTGAGGCTCTGCAGGACCCAGTGAACAATGAGGAGACCCCAGACCAAAACCTGCCGTTGGACCAAGAGGTGTGTGAAGTGCAGGTGCACAGACTGAGAGGGTATAGTAAAGCAGAACTGGCACAGCAGGCAGAAGGAAACAGGAACCCCTGGCTAGTGATTGACCAAAATTGGGATAATAATACTGCAGAAGACAGGGCTGTGGTCAGACAGGACTTCAAAACCTGGTTGAAGCAATAGTAATATATGGGGAAGAAAGGGTTAACTGGACTAATGTAATGGAATGTAGACAGAGAATGGATGAACATCCTAGAGATTTTTAGGGCTGCCTCTGGTGGGTTTTACTAGAATTTGGGGGAATAACTTCACTAAACTTTAATGATGCACTTGCAATTAGTGTCTTTGTAGATCAGGCAGCCCCAGATAGCCAAAAGTATTTTAAGGAACATATGGCAGGGTGACAGGGAGTAAAACTATAGAAAATTTTACATGTAGTAAAATTTGTGTATTATGGTCAGAAATAAAAACGAAGGGCAGAGCAAGTAGAGGAGAAAAGGGAAATTGGAAAAACAGTGGAAAATCTGATGGCTGTTGCCTTGACAGGAAATTTCCAGGGGAGAAAAAGGAAGAGAGGAAGACCAAATGCACTTTAGTGGACCTAAAGCAGAAAGAGACAGAGAAGAAGGAATGTGGAAATGGAGTTACTATTGTGGAAATTCAGGACATAGGCAAAGAGAGTATTGCCTCCAGCCAAGAGGGGGCATGAGTGGGAGAGATTAATTGTTCAAGGGTAGACAGTCATAATAACTAGAGACCAATGATTCTACCAAATATGAGTGGACAATAAAATTAGAAATACACAATTTGTGGAGAATGCCTAGATCAATGGGGACATATGGTATGTGGGGTAGAGTCTCAGTGTTGAATTTCTGGTAGATACAGGAGTCACATTATCCCTCTTAACGTTCACCCAAGAGGGTCAGTAACCACAAAGTTTTCCTACATGGAGTTACTGGGCAGGGAAAAATGTATATAAATAAACTCTAATTAACTACAATAAGAAATAAGAGTATATGGGGAAGATTTGTATTAGATGAATATTCCCCAGTGTGCTTGTTAGAGAGAGACCTTCTACAGGCCTTAGATGCAGAATTGCATTTGTCACCAGTAGGAATGGATTCAATAATTGTGGGACTGAGTGGTTATAGAAAGCTCCAAAAGCAAACTGAAGATATGAGAAATACTGAAAGCTGTACTGTCAGAGTTCTGGTGTAAGACCAGTACAGATGGGGTGGTGTTGGTTTCAGCACAGCCTGTATGCATTAAAACCAAGGGAGGAGGGCCACCCACTGAGAGACAGTACCCTATTCCCCTGGCAGCTGAGAAAAGTATCCAAAACCAAACAGACCGATACTTGGCCAGAGGGATTTTAAAGGGTGTGTGTCTGCATCCTTATATTGCTAGTAAAGAAGAATAGGTTAGATGAAGAGGGAGACTCCAAGTACTGCTCATGCGGGATTTGCAGGCAATTAACCAACATGTAGTGACCTCTCACCCAGTGGTGCCAGGCCCCTTGACTATACTTTTGCAAATAACACATGAAGATGGATATTTTATTGTAAATAATTTAACAGCTGCCTTTTTCAGCATCCCATTAGATGAAGAAAGTCAACCTTTGTTTGCCTTCAGACTGTATTGTTGACACAGTATATTTTATGTATGCACAAAGAGCGTATAAGAGCAGAAAAGAGTATGCTCAATGGTATCAACACGTGCCACCTGAAACAGAGGTATATAATATACAGCCCGGAGACGAAATATTAATTAAGGTATTCACTAGAAAATCTAAGTGGGAAGGCCATATACTGTCCTACTATGTTCTGATTTTGCTGTTTAAAATTTTTCTGGTAGAGTTTTAGTTAAGCAAAGCTGGATACACCATTCTCACATCAAATGAGGAGTGGATGATCAACCAGTTGATAAAGAAATGACTTCTGAGAATTCTTGGTGGTTTTCTATTGGTAGTCATTTAAGAGTTCATGCACAAGAATCTATAATTTGTACTCCACCCCATGGCAATCTTGTTAGCCTTAATTTTGTTATTCCTGTTACTTGTAATAATGTTGTATGTAAGGGCAGTGGTTAAATGCCTCTAAAGTTTTTTCTTTTTTCTTTCAGTATATTAGCAGGAATGGTCAATTAAAACAAAGGGAGACTGTTGAGGAGTACACTTAGTTGAGGTTGCTTGGTGTGTGACCTGCACATTGTGCCCTGTGTGTCTGGAACTGCAGGCACTGAGCCGTGAAAGAATCACTGACCTTTGGCCTAACAAGAGGCCATGGGGGCCTTTAACACCAGCCAGGCAAGGATGGTCAGTCACCCACAGACTGCAGGACCTGATGAACAATGAGAAGACCCCAGACCAAAAACCCTGTTGGTCCAAAAAGTGTGTCAAGTGTGGGTGCACAGACTGTGAGGATATAAAACCCCAGGGATCTCTTTGCTGGGGATCCTCCCCTAGAGCCACCCACCTCGATAAGTCACTGCACCAGGATTAAATTACTTAGAGGAACAGGTCGTTTGGGAATCTGCTATAGGAAACATGGGGTTGAGCTGGTGAGAGAAACTTGTGTGAGTATGGAGTGTGCAGGGAGTCAAAGAGGGAACCTGTCAGGTCACTGGAGCCACCTGCTGCAAAGGGGCCTCTGTCCTGGCAGGTAAACTCTGTAGTGGTGCAAGTGAGATTCACAGACTGGCATCCAAATGGTCAGATGGGAAATTTCCTTAACATATAACCACCTATATTTCAGTTTCTTTTAGACCTTTAGAAATTACAGCAAAGTAAAAAACCATCCTCTTTTTAGCATACAAGACACTGCAATTAGATGTTCAGACACGACACAGTCTGTCCTTCAAGCAGGCTAATCTCTCCAGTGGTTTTGGGGGACTACAGCCTTAAATCTTTCAGAAAAAAAAGGCTCCTTCCCTGCAACACAACTATCCTCAGTCAAAGGGTAGTCACTAGTAGGGACTACTGGTTTCAGTCCAGGCTTCTGCCATATCTTTAGCAGTAATCCAAAAGCATATAGAATAAATACTACTAACCAAATAACCTCAAGTCACCAAATGTGAAGTTCTAAGTGTTGATGAAGGTAAATTGATTGAAGTGACTTCACAATATGCTAGCATCATTTCTGCAGCACTTATCTTAATGTAGCTGGACTCAAATTTACAAAGGAGTGGAGGATTTAAGACACACTAAGCATGAGGGAGTACATGTTCAAGAGCAGAGGGAAGGTCATGCTGCACAGCCAGCTAACAATGAATTTCCTCTGTTGCCATGAAACCTGGAATAAATGAAAGCTATTAAGAGACCACTTCCATTGCTAGCAGGAGGCCACAGGCTCTGTGCCCCAGTTCTAGCCTGCAGGGCTTGTTATCAGCCTGGGTGAGAGCCTGCTGTGGGAACTGGAGCTTTGTGCCAAAAGGCTGTTATGAACTGGAGTTTAACATGGGATAACAGCAAAGGCCTTGAAAATCCTGAAAACAGGGGAGCCAGCATTATAAACTGACTGATGGCCAATTGTGGTTGAAAACAGACACATCACAAGTTATGGAGACAACAACTCTGAGCATACCAAAGGGAAGCAGCATCTGAGCTAGAGAGAAAACAGACATATCACAAGTTATGGAGACAACAACTCTGAGCATACCAAAGGGAAGCAGCAGCTGAGCTAGAGAGAATCAACGCTGCAGCAGGAAGAGGCATTTGCTGAGGTTCGAGAAAATTACGCTCTCCGGTGTTGCAACGTGTGAGTATTGCTTAGGGGATAGAGACTAAATGCTGCTGGCTGTTCAGAAATTCTCTTATAAAAGGAAAAAATTCTGAATGTGGGGAAACCATCACCATGGGCACTCACAGTCCACCAGAGTGGAATGGTGCCACCTGCTCTCCCTGCTTGCGCCAAGGGTCCCAGTGCTCCCTCTTGCACTGCCTGTTCCAGGGGCTCAGCTTGCTCACTGCCTTCTTGCACCAGGAATCCCTGATTCCACAGGGACCTCTTGATCTGCTGGCTTGTCAGGACTATGTACACCAGGATTCTGTACACGCATGTTTTTCCCCCCCCACAACTTCTGGTTTTCCTCTCTGATAATCCAACAGCACCTAGCTTGAACCTTCCTGCATATAAGTTCATCTGGGCTAATTATGATTTCTGAGGAGAAGAGGTGGTTTAACAGATAAGGTCATAATGAAACATAGTGGTTAGAAGCTGAAATGAAGAGAGAACTGAAATCTGAGGGAGCTAACTGTGAAGCACTTTATCTAGAATGCAATAGGCTCACTGTCAAATAAATCTTTAAACCAAAACTGAAAACCTTCCTATATATATATATATATGTTAGCTCAGATCTAAGTTACAGGCTTCATGCAAGCAGCACTTACTGACTGTTTCTAAGAAGTCAAAGAAGTCCGACTGGATTACTATAATGGCCCTTTCTGGTATTAAAAGTTATAATTCCATTAATCTGTTTTGTAGGAACTTGAACCTCCCATTGAAATTAATGATACTCTCGTATTAAGCACCATCTGTGCAGTCTGTCTCACACATTGTCAAAATTGAAACTTGCAGAATTAAGGAGTACTTTTGCAACATGACTGAATACTGTTGAGTTAGTCACTGGAAGACAGTAACTTGATACCTGTGATACCAGCTACCTTGGGCAGTGAATTAAACAGTTGCTATGCTTTCTTTCTTTCATAGTTGTTTTCTGGGGAGGAAAGCCTGCCTGGCTATTTAAAGTACTGCACTTTGACATCCTTTCTGGTATCACTCTCCCAGTGGTTTCACAGTACTTAGTGAGCATGCTAAACATCAAGAAGGTCGTTTGTTCAGTGATATCTTTTAAGTAGGTCATGGTGGGACCGCTGGTACTTCTGTCACTCTCCAAATATCTTGATTTTGTTTCTTCAATTAAAACCAACAATAAGCTAAACCTGTTTGGCAGAGAGTTTTCATGACAGCAGTAAAGATTATCCAAATCTTACTTGGCTAAATTGTATTAAATAAACATTGGTCAAGCAAAGAAGCTGTCTTACTACTTTTAGGTCAGTGTGTATCTTGTTCCCCTCCATTATCTACAAGTTGTTTCTTGCTGAGCAATAAAGTGAATTTTAATCTGGTTATAGCCATACATGAAACTATGTTGAAACGGCTTTGTTGTTTCGCTAAGATTTTATTGAGAGTTTTCTGATTTCTGTACTACATAATCCATCAACCTAGGTCACTTGAGACGAGATATTGAAGCAAAAGTAGCAAACCTCTCCTTTACTCTAGGCAATAAAATTGGTTGGTAGTAAGATTTGCCAATATTCTACATGAATTAAGTATACATGACCTTGCAGTGAAACCTTCACAGAACATAAAGATCAATATGGCACATTCTGTTAGGCTCCTAAAATCTCCTAGTGTGGAGTATGTACCATATATTGTCTGAAAGTTCACTTATATCAGTAAATGAATAAACTAAGATCTTCCTGCTGTTCATTTATGTTTGCTGGAAACAGTGCTATCACAATTTCACAGCAGGACATCTGCAGCTGTGATTCCTCGTATGTGAAACTGTTTTTTATTAAGTTTTCAACAAAAATCTGACAAGAGTCAGGATCATATAAAATCATGTAATCTGTAGTGAGTCATATTTATCAATTAAACAAAATAGTGGGACTAATTTCTGGATTTGGCATTTTTGAGCTTACAAAGACCAATGTATTTACCTTTTCTAATTGCATCACCGGAAGGTATAAGAAGAATCTCAGGTCTCTGTTGATGCAAACATGTTCAGGGTCACTCATTATTCACAGCTGTCTTACAAACGCTGGGATGCAGAGAGACTGCGGCTGTTACCTGGAGACGTCCTCGATTTCTATGAAGACTGCTATTGGGAAATGTGTCTGATAGTGCTAGCACATTTTCGCCAACCTCAGCAAATATATTGTGAGCCTTGCAAGGTAGTGTTTTGCTTTCTCAAATCTTAGCAGGCAGAATGGTGAGATTTCATGAGAACCCACGAGTCTGGATTTTTAAACAGTTTTGTTGGCTATATGGCTGTGATGTGATCTGTGTTTGATAAGAGGTGGCTTTCATGCATCCAAAATGCTCAGAAACAATAAGCAAAAAGGTAAAGCACATCTGCAGCTCTCTACACTGCTTTTCAGGGAGAAAAAAATATTAAAAATTGCTCATTTGGGATTTCCACTACTAAAGTACAGTCCCTTAATGCATTCAGCGGAATCTATAAGTCAGGTTTCACAGGATTAGCATTGGATGCTATCACATTTTGCTGGTGTAGTCTTGGCAAGAATCTTGGCCAGTAATCAACACTGTGCTAAACCCCTTGAAAAGCTGCTCTCATTTCCACTATGATCTTTATTTACTTTCTAGGTTGTGGAGTTGCCCACTGTAGCTCATCTTACTGTTATAAAACAGTGAAAGTGAGTGTAGCATGTTAAGCAGAAATTTTTTTGCAAGGTAATCTTCCTATATCTCATGATAATGAAAGAAAAGAGGAACCATAGGTACGTCTTAAACTACTTAGAAGTGTAAATGGACAGTTACTGCTATCTCTGAGACTCTCAAAGCAGCATTCAGTAGTAAGCAATACAGCTAAAATTGCATTTTACTTGTACATAAACTTCAAGACAAATATATGACTAAGTATTTGCATCATGATTTGTGCAATATAAACACTTAGATCAATAAAGTATAGTTATACCTTTGTATAACTTTCCAGCATACAAAATTCTTTGAGTCATTTACAACATACATATTTCCAATCCTGTCACAACCAAAAATATTTATCTATGTCAGACAAAGTGCTGGCCAGGGATGAAGAACCAAGTTAAACCCATCCTCTAATCCCAAGACCCCCCACAACGCTGAGTACTGGAGCCTACCTGTAGATCTCTAATCTTCTGGGTACCATGGGATGGAAGAAAGGAATTTGCCTAACTTGAGTGTCCTAAGGACAAGAAAATGACAACCAGAAGATTCATAAAAGGAGTCTGGAGACCCAGGCACAGGGAAAGGAAAGAGAAGACTCTGACTGAGAGCTCTGAAAGAAATTAGAGAGGTGATGGTTGGAGAAAGAGATTATGGCTGTGTCAAGAGGAAGGCATGTCTGGAGCCAATTGAAAATGGAAGGGGGAATTGGAGATGGCATGTTTGACAAAGGGAGAGGAATTTGAGGTGCTAAAACACTGAAACAAGTTGCCCAGAGAGATGATAGATCATCCCTGGAAACATTCAGTGTCAAATTGGACAGGGCTCTGAGCAACCTGATTGTAGTGGAAGGTGTCTCTGCTAATTGCAGAGGGATTTGACAAGATGAATTTTAAAGGTCACTTCCAACCCAAACTATTCTATGATCTGATGAATTTTGAAATAAGGGGATGAACAATGGGACTAGGAGTACTCAGAGAAGGAAGCAAAGAATCATTTATGCCTATCTCAGACAGGTGGAGTTAGGAGTTAGGCTTCAAGAGAAAAGTGGGATAAGCTGAGTGAAAAGCCAGAGAGGAGGACAAAGCGAGAGTTAAGTGAGGGTAAGAACTTGGAGTGGTAAATCTGAGTATTGAGGTAATTAAATGGTTAAAAGAGATTACCAAAATGGATGGACAAACTCCAGAACTCTGCAGTGTAATCACAAAGCGAATGGCCCCCACAAATATTCTGACTGAGGAGACATTGCTGCACACACTCCAAAGAAAACTATCACACTAACTCTAACATTTACAAACAAAGAGGTGATTAAATAGTTGATGAGTTTGACAACAGACTTCTGTTTGCCCTCGGAGTGTAAATAACCTCTATGTGGAATGATTTATGACTGAATTGTAGAGAGGGAGGAAATGGAGTAAAACAACAATTGATTCAAAATGAGAAGATTGAACTATTTGAAAAGGTGTAAAGCATCTGGAGGATACAACACATGGTAAATGAAGAAAGGATAAACTGTACATTATACCTATGAGGTTCTAAGTACAAAAGCACTTCTAACATTTCAACCCAATGCTGATGCTTAACATCAGCCATGTTTCCATCCCTCTCTCAAACTGCTTCATTAATTTTTATCTCCAGATTGATAGAACCTATTAATAAAGATCTGCCAGGGCTTTCTACATCTTTGCAGTGTATTATGCAGGAGAAAAAAAGAAAATCCAGTAGTTTCTCCAAATCCAAAGCAACAAATAAACAAAGCTGATGTGTATTTCCATTCATCTTATTAAGCATTTAACAAAAGTAATATTCAATACTTATAAGCAAGTGATACT
Organism: Sakesphorus luctuosus; assembly: GCA_013396695.1. Taxonomy (NCBI): domain Eukaryota; kingdom Metazoa; phylum Chordata; class Aves; order Passeriformes; family Thamnophilidae; genus Sakesphorus; species Sakesphorus luctuosus. The sequence goes on along the minus strand of VWZD01012012.1, from coordinate 109,888 downwards.
TACAGAAACACGTTATTCCTTCTGGGTTTCGTTTTGTTGGGGGTTTTTTGTTTTGTTGTTTTTGTTGGGGGGGTGTGGTTTTTTTGTTTGGGTTTTTTTTGAGGCTTGTTGTTGTTTGTTGTTGTTATTGTTTTGGTTTGGGTTTTTAGGAGGAAAGCTGCTTTGAGGCCTTAAATCTGTGGCAGAACTGAATTTTACATTTCCTTGGAAATCCTAAACCAGTGACTTTGAATTCCCAACTCAATCTCCAATAGCACAATCTAAAAAATATGTTGAAGAATTATATTCATTCTTGCTCTGTCATCTGTTACAGTAATGTGCCCAGACATGTTAGATCAATGTTAGCTGACAAGTGCATATCAAAGGACATAGATATTATACATTTTTACAGAAGCTTTTGGGGGTTTTTGTGATCTATGATAGCACACTACAAACGTCAAATGTTATAGCAGGTCATCTGGGAGGGGTTGTGGAAGGAAGGCAGAGTTGGACTTGTAATAGATGCTTGCAAGAAGTAAGGGAAGTAGAAGCTATCCACACTGCTATATGCACATTAAATAGGATATTCCAGCTCTACAGGAAGGGAGCAAAATATTATCACTTAAGTGAGCAACATGATAGCAAGATCACACACACAAAAAAGGTGTCATTGGCTCACAAAGCTGTAGCACGTCAAAATAGCATTTGCAGATAGACACTGGAGGAACTAGGTTTCTTTTCCCTGAATAAAAAGATCACAGGAATCCTGTTGCATGCACTATGTGCTTACAATGTGCAAAGACTCCATATTTATTAGCTCTTCATTAGGAGAACTACTTATAAAGATGCTGCAATGTCATTAAATACACTCATTTCATTGCACCTTTTTCAACTGTATGGATTTAGAAACTTGAATGTAGTAACGGTGTTGGGGTTTTTCCTACTCAGTTGCTACTTTAATTGCACTATTTTGCATTCTTTCTCCTGCAACTTTTCCTGACAATCTTAAGATCGATCATTCGATAGAATAAGTAAATCCCAGCTCTGTTTTAACCTTTCTTAGAAGGATATTAGGATTTGTATCAAAAAGCTGTAATATTATTCTGCTGAAGCTTACAATAAATATTGGCATGATTTTTACATATTTTCCATCAAGAAGAGATAAATGTATGTTTCTACTTTTCCATTTTTAATCTGCGCTGATAAGATCTAGATACAGACAAAAAATTATTTCTATTATTTTATTCTTACAGCAGGAAGTTCAGCTTTCTGGTACCTGGAGTCCCTCCAGCCTTCTAATTTGTCTGGTTCCTCATCACTACCCTAAGCAGGGTCAGGCCCGGTTAGTACTTGGATGGGAGACCTCCTGGGAATCCTGGTGGCTGTAGGTTCTAGTCCTGAGGACTTCACTGTCACCATCCAAGCTCGCTCGGCCGTGACAGATGGACCTTAGGAGTTAAAGGATGGGGCCAGTTCTGTGCACGTTGTGCCTCACCTAAAAATCCACTGCGCAGGCTGGAAGGGCACACCCATGTGGGGAGAGCCCTGCCCAAATCTTCGTTTGTGAAGCCGAGCCATACAACACAACATACAATAAATCACTACAATGTTTTGTGGTTAATTACAAATCCCTCTTTATTGGTGTCTGTGATTAGTCTAGTTGTTGCCACCCTTGCATCACATGCTGAGAGATACAGAGTAGAACATCATATCTGTAAAACTAAACTATTTCTTTATGAAAACATCAATTTAAGACATTCTGCACAGGCAGCCAATATTTAACTGCAAACATACAAACAGTTTCATTTCTGGATATCTAGTAAGTTCATTCCCCCTCAAACTCTTTTCCAGCTGCTTATGTGGAGGTTTTCTAACAGAAGTCTTGCAGAACCCCAAGCCTTAGTGGAGATGAGCTCAAGGCACTTGATGCACAGTAAGAATTTCATTCAGTCAGATTTCCAACATCTGCACATTCCTTCTGCAGCAAAATCTTTCTCAGCAACTCTCAGTAGAATAGCTTATCTTGGAGACAGGCCATCACCAGCATTTTTATTCCCCCAGTCTGACTTCAAATGTTTACTTCCAAAGCGCTGGTGATTCAGAGATTGCCAGTTCAATATGGCTGGTCTTGACATTTCATAGAATCATAGAACCACAGAATACCCTGAGTTGGAAGAGACCCACAAGTCCAGCTCCTGGCATTGTACAGGACACCTCATGAATCTCACCATATGCCTGAGAGCATTGTCCAAATGCTTATGGAACTCTGTCAGTCTTAGTGCTGGGACCACTGCCCTGGCAAGCCTGTTACAGTGCCCAAATACCCTCTGGGTGAAGAACTTCTTCCTAATATCTAACGTAAACCTCCCCTGACACAGCTTGATGTCATTCCCTTGGGTTCTGTCCCTGGTCACCATAGAGAAGAGATCAGCACCTCCCACCCTCTTCCCCTAATGAGGAAGTTGTAACTGCAGTGAGGTCTCCGCTTAGTCTCCTCCAGGCTGAAGAGATCAAGTGGCCTCAGCTGCTCCTTCTATGGCTTCCACTCAAGGCCCTTCACCATCTTCATGCCCCTACTGTGAATGCTTTATGCACTATGTCAACAAATGCAGCTACATTTAAAAAGGAGCACGGTGCCACTTCAAGCCACACCATCCATATCTATGTGGAACAGTCTTTGCAATACCATTTGCAATGTTGTCATAAGTTTACTAAGCATTAGACCATCAGCAAGGCTGCTAGTTACCTGAAATAGAGATTGGTGCTCACATAAAAATAAATAGTATCATCCTAGAAAAATCATGAACTTCATGTTAATCACTTTGACCATTGCTGAAATGGAGCAACACTCTACTGAACATGTTTCATGAAACTAGTTCTAGATGAAACTGAAGAAATCTGATCATTGAGACTGAAATGGCAAAGGGAATTCAAGTGAGGCACTTAATTATCCAAACTGGACTTTGACCAAGATGCTGCTATTCTTGTGATACGTGTAATGGGATAGCTCATGATCAAAAGCTACTGTAACCTTGACGTCAGTTCGAAGCTTCCTTCTTTATACTTAGTCTTCACCAGGTGCCAGGAGGGTAGAGCAGCTCTGTCCTTCCTCAGAGCAAAAGGTGCTGTCTACTGAAGCGCCAGAAGTAACTTTAGATCTTTACCTGTTTTTCTTGAATGTGTCTTATCTAGGTCTTTAATAAGCCTGATATGGCTTGGATTCATGACTGAAGACTCAGAGGTGTTTCTGGCTAAAAAATAACTTCAACTGAAACTGAAAAAATGCTCAAATAAAAGTGTAGGACAATTTTTTCTTCATTGTTCCCTTCAAACCCCCACCCTTAGGACTAAAAATCAGAGAGCAAATTAAAATTCCATATGATGCCAACGTTTAGAAGTGTCTGATAAATTTAGAACTAAATTATCTATGTAATATTAATTAATTCTAGAATAGAAAGTAGTAAAGAAAGTAGAAAAAAGAAAAGATAATTCAAAAGCTGTTAGTACAATACCATTTGACTGGCATTAGTAAACAAATGGAATTATTTTACAGAAGGAAGAGATCTAGATATTTAGATATAGATATTAATAATAATATAGCTATTTATTGAGTAGCAACCTCTGACAAACAACAAAGGAAGGAATCTTGAGTATGTGTAATGTGATTAAGAGGAGATTAATATGTTAAATAAAGATTTTTGAAAGCAGCTCATATCTTCAAGATGACCAAAAGAGTGCTTTACAGTTACGGTAACATACTGAGACAGAACTGGGCTGGAAAGGAATTTAAAACCCATAAACAATTTTCCTGTCAATAAGGATTGCATTTTCCAGTGTGAACTGCTTCTTAATTGAGGCTGAATATTCCTTCATTATTCTAAAAATAAGGTTAACTGGAAATAGCACCCATACTGTAAAAGAAATGACAGATGTACAATAAGAAAAAGATGATAACAAGAATAAGCTTTACAAAAACTGCAGTTCCAGCTAGAAATAATAGGAAACATCTCCCTTTGTGCAAATTAAGACGTCTTTATCATTATAATTTCTGTCTGTCATAGTCTACTGTAGTAAAATTAATGCAGTCCAGGAAATTGCAGCTTTGTAACATCAGGCTTCAGACATACATTTGCATGAGCGCTCCATAGTGACAGGAATAGAATATATAGGATAAAAAGTTACTAAAAATAGACTTGTCTAGTCACTGGCCAAATGCTACTCGTTGCTTTTGGGAACAGAGCGTGTCGACAGGCAGAGGCAGTCAGTGCAGTGAGCATGACCCTTCCCACAGCCCTGGTGTTCTGTTCTCCTGCCTGTGTAGCTCTGCAGGTGGGAAGAAGTGGGTTAGAAGAACAACCTCTTTCTACAACATTCACTGCTGTCAGCCTCTTAAGTCATCACTGAATAACATAATGTTCCTTGTCTGTGTTTTGCCAGTGGGAGAGTGACTTATCACACAACCATAATGGGATGAGCAGTGTTGATGGAACTAGAGGTTAAATTCTTCTGCACAGAAGAGCTTCATATTTAATTCCTGTGCTCTGTAGATCTACTGTCTAATTTCTGCAGTATGGAGAGAAAACAGCTTTTTCTCCAAGTACAAATATTTATGGAATTTTATGACATTCCCATTTTCATGGTGCTTGTATACTTTTGCATGTGAATAAATTAAAGACACATACGTTAAAAGAAAAAAAAAAGAAGAAAAAAATAAACACTCCAGCATACAAACCAGATGTTATCAGAGGTTATCACACAGTTGAGCATATCAATGCCAAGTCACAATCCTATCTGGAGTCAGAACTCTGCGATAGGTTGCAGCATGGCACAAAGGACAGAAATGAGAAATGTTTTCAAAAGCTTTGCCTATCTTTCAAAATATGCTCTCAAATACAATCCTGGACATTGTATCATAGTTATTATATTAGTTTAGGTTGCATTACCTTATCTGAAGCCACATGAGCTAACCTATAGTTAGCTATTTTGTATGACTAGTGCAAATTATTATATTCTGCATCTCATACTATACACAGTAATGTCATTACATTTCTCAGATTATCTACAATATAAAATTGTATATTGTCATAGACTTGATCTTGCAGTACAGGATACCTTTGCAAATGAAAATCCTGAGAGGTTTTTGTGTGCATTGTATATGGTGTTTTTCCTGTTTTAAAAATTAAGTCAGGTCTTGTATTAGCTTACTGTGTTCCTTCTAATGTAATGGGTCTGGGAAAATGTAAGAATAAGCACTTTTCCTTCCATTTTCATTCAATATACTTGCCATTAAGAAGAAACTTCATTTAGCAAACAGTCCTTTGACTGGATTTGAGAAAAATTATACTCCAGTTATTACCCTGTGAGTGAGAAATTATGTGAATTTGCATAACCCATATCGTCTGGATTTTTATTTTTATCTTTCTTTTATTGTAATTGATCAGCGTATTCCTGTGTCTTCAAACAGCTCCTATCATAGTAAATTTAGACTTGTGACTCTAAGCATTATTATGAAAATAAAAATAATAGACAGATAAAAGGTTATTACTGAAGGTCATTTTTTCCTAAATATAACACAGAAAATTACAAAATTACCTGAAAAAAGTTTGCACAACACAGGCTTCCTAATATTTTGTGGGGTTTTTTACACTTACTAAAGAAGCAGGATTAACAGAATTGTAGTTGTTTCTACTATTGATGCACAAATACTTTTGCACTTGACAATGAGCTTCAACATTTTCAGTAGTTTGTCTCATGCTAAAGTAAATTGATTCTTTTATCTAGGAAAAATGAAAAAAAACAAAAACTTATGAGGATGATAATTTCAAAATGAGGGAAAATAAAACTTGAGCATTATCAAGCTTCTCAAAAGGTTGCACTAAGCATGGGAAATAAATAAAAATAGTAGAAGAAAAGATATTATACCCTATTAATTTTATGTCTCTGCTTAATGTAAGCCTTGTTAGTAACCAATGTGCTGTCTTGCTCAGCTCTCATTTATTTGGTACAGAAGTTTATATGAAATATCACAAACATGGGGTAGGACAGAGTGATTCCATTCTGTGACAGAGATGAAGACACCTTGAGAAGCCTTCTGTAAGGCTGTTCTCAGAAGTGTGGTTGGCTCATTTGCCTGTGTCATTTTCAGAGGTGTGTAGTAGCATGTTTTCAGTTCACCTGTACTTACAGAGGCATTTTCCATAGAGGCACATGCTTGGATCCTTAGTCTGTGTCATACAGGCTTCAGTGTTGGGAACCCACGAGATGCCTTGGCAGCACAAAGTATCACAGTGCAAGACGGAGGCATGCATCGTCCTGTGACTCACCAGTCGAGGAGCCTGGGGGCAAAGACAGAAGAAAACTGACGTGCCCTGTGCTGCGGCTTGTGCTACAACACTGAACTCAAGGAGTCACCTGTCTTCTGGGTAGTTCACTCACAAGCAGGGCTGCTCAGAGCAGAGCATCCTACCCACCACAGAAGGCAGGATTTTCATGGAAGGAAAACTGCAGAGCAGTGTAATTAAACACGTATCATAAGGCATTTCTGTCCACATGAAAAAGAGTAGGAAGAAAGCAGCAAGTTCTCACTGCCTAAATTATCTGCAGCCTGGTGTTTCCTGATATTTGTATCCTTCCCTTTAGAGCCCAAGTAACATGAGAAGACTTGTTACCAGCCAAGTGCATCGCCTCCTTTACCAATACAGCTTTTGGTACACTCTGGTGTTACTGGCTGCATCCGTCCAACTCCTCATGGACACTGCAGACAATGTTAGCAGTTCTACATGTCAGGTTGCAATGTTTGAGTTGGAAAGTCCCATATACCTTTGACTACTTTAAATGCATGGTTTCAAAATACTGAAAAGAGAGGCAGATGACTGAACTATTACCTAATTTCTGCTATTTAGACTTTTTAGCAGCTCAGGTGACTAGGGTTTAAAGGACTCTGACAAGCCAAGTCAAGAGGCTGGAGGAATGCTTATTTCTTTTTAATCCCAAATGGCTACTTGTTTAGATGACTGTTATATTTCCCAGACTAGGTCAGTATGCTGGGATGCTTAATAACAATAATTCTCAGCTGTATGTGTAGGTTTGAACTGGCAGACTGAGTTGGGACACAGCTTTCCTTGCAGGTCCCTAGGAGTGAACTTAAGGGTTACAGTCTTTTTCAGAGGCTCAGAAGAGTAGTTCAGTGGAGAAGGAGGTCTCACTCAATTTGCTGTAGTTGCAGCAGGATGAACTCAGTGATGTCTAGTTGGCAGTTTTAACAATGTATAAAATCTTTTCTGTCCTTCACCAGGCAAGAAAAATGGTACATAACCTGGTTGCAAATGCCAGTTCTTGCATTAAGACTCCAAAAGAAAGCCTGTGACTTGTTGAAAACTGGGCATGTGAAGCAAAATCACGGGCTGAAGATATAACCTGACTGGTAATATTTATGATTTACTTTTGACCTGCCAAGGTTGGCCTCACAATACCTTATCAAGAAGGAGCTGGGGGCTCAAAACACCTTAAGCCTTAAAAATCCTCACAACCTCCCCTCCCCAAAACTGTTAAGTATTGGGGTGAGCTTGAGAGTTATTTTGAAGCTGAATGAACACTGAAAGCTCATCTAATTTACACAAAAAATGTATCTCTCGGGTAGTTACTACATTTTCCAATGGAAACTGTAGCATTACTGTATTTCTTGCATGATGAAGGCAGTTGGTGTAACACAACCAGCTGCCTTATAGCACCTTATCACTTACATGATAACATCAGAGCTTGCTCATATTCAGTTTCCTTCTACAAGAAATAACAATGTTCAAAACCACAATTTTGTCACAAATGAGAAAAAAATTAATAATATTTCAAAATTTGCTTCAAAATATTTTTTTCCTTTTTGGAAAACATTAAAATAATCTTTGACAGCATTGTGTTTTGCCATCACATTATCATAGACTATTAATTCCATATCATAGCTATTAAAGTAAAAATTAATAATTGGAATCTCACAAAAATAAAACATATCAGCATCCATTTAATTTAATGTTTTGATTATTTCTTGTAGACTCTCAAATACGTTAACCTGTTTTTGTAGAACATTTTGATTTCCTACAGTCAAATGTGAAAAACATCTTCCGCAGAAAATTTTCAACATGATGCAAGAAATTGTATTAGGGAAGGAATATGACAAGCTTGTGAACTCTCAGGCCATCCACTCATATTTACCCCGTTCTTAGGAAAACATCTGCCTTCCATGTAGCGAGTTTCAAGAAGTGGTTTGGTTCTGGGGAACCACAGCGTGTGGAGGTGGGGTGGCTCTTGGCATCGTGTCCACTTATGTACAAAGTTACTGCTTATCGTCTGCTGTTCCTGCAGCCTGGCAGTCTCTGACTGACGAACAGTAGGCACACACGATACACTGGTGATGAACATCTGTTTTATCTCAATATAGTCTGAAAAATGAGCCAGGAAGGCTGTTTTCCGTCTTTGCCGGAGACTTCCAGATGGTGCCCACGTAGGCTGTCAAGCAGAAGAATATTAAGTCCTTCCGTCCTGAGAGAGCTCAGTGACACCAGGGGAGAGACTTCCCAGTTGAGCAGGTTTGATAGCACGTCGATTAATCTCCAGTCGTTTAGATTGCCCTTAAAGGTTACCACCACTTTCACAGCTCGGTGAGTTCCGCCTGAGTCGGTCTGCGTCCTCAGAATGCTGGAGAAGGACCGGTTCCACTTAAATCAACTATAGCGCTTCCCTGCTACTGATGTCCATATCAACAGAGAGCTCAAAAAAACCCAACCCAACCAACAAACCAACCACCACCACTAAAAAAAAAAAAAAACCAACCAGAAAAAACCCACATGCACTTTATTTTGGAAAAATTTATTTACGAAAGCAGGTCGTTCTGTTCCTCCTGCAGACACCGCCCCCGGCCCGCCCCGCTTATTACCCCATGCTGGGGGCGGCCCAGCCCCCGCCCCGCCGTCCCTCCTCCCCGCCCCACTCTCATTCATTCCCAGCCCCTTCCTCTGCGCTTCTTCCCCTTCCCCGGCGCCGTCGGTCCGGCCGCCTCCCCTCCCTCTTTCCCTCTCCGCGCCGAGCGCCGGCAGCGGGCAGGGCCCTCCGCGCCGCAGCCATGGCCGCCGAGGGGGTGGACGAGCGCTCGCCGCTGCTCTCCGCGCCCGGCTCCGGCAATGTCACCCCGACCGCGCCGCCCTACCTGCCGGACAGCAGCCCCCGAGGTAAGGCGGCCGTGCTGGGCAGGGGGGTGGCTGCCGGCCCGGGCACGGCGGGGCCCTGGCGCTGGCGGGGGCTGCCCCGCCCGGGAGCCACAACAGGTAACGCCGCGCGTAGGCCGCGCTGCCCGGCCCCGGCTCCTCGGCAGGAAAAATAAAAAACAGTAAAATAATTGTTTGCAGGGTCAGAACAAGCTAGAACCGGTCTGCTTATTATAACTCGTTCGCAAGCCGCAGCTTGCAAGGTAATTGTTGGACTTGGGTCCCCCCATTAATTAGGCGCAGGATTAAGTGGCAGGTCTGAGCTGCGCCGGCACAGCAGCAGCTGCGGAGCTCGCAGCAGAGTCGGCACCGCAGGTCTCTGAGCTGCGCCCCCCATCGCGGTGCCACAGCCCAGAGGTGCCCAGCTGTGCCCCGCTCTGTGCTCCGCTCTGTGCCGCCTGTCGCAGTGAGATAACCAAGGGACTCGGTGCAGTGTGGCAGCTGAAGTCCAAAACCACTAGGATGTCCTTGTAAACGCATTTCAAGGCCATAGCTGGTTTTGGCTTTATTTTTAAAGCAAGTCAGATACTGTGGTTCCAAATCTGTAATCACGGCATAATTATATGGTATTATCTTTCTTGCACCGACTTAGGAAAATCATCTGAATATTTAATAAGCAGGTGAAAAGATTTTACTTTGAAAATCCAAATCAGGATGTTTACAAAGTACATTACTATTTTTTGTTTTGTTTTAATTAACATTTTAGAGCAGAAAGTTAAATTTGGAGAAAGCTGAAGGAATGAAGGAACAATAAGATTAGAGAGCCTTTAAAATGTAAGATTACAGTCCTTATCTATATATCTCTAGTGTTGTCAGTCCTTTCTTAAGGCTTTCTGTGTAATTGTATAGATCTATTAAATGTATGTAACCAGAATGAGTGAGCATCTGTCTGTTTTGAATAATATTTAAACTATTGGAAAACTAGTCCTCTTTGTCTTTGTATTTCAGTTAGAGCTGTAGCTGGTATTGACTGTTTACTTTCATTTGAAGTGGACAAAGGAATATTGGCCTGAAAAGCAGCAGAGGTTGGGGATTTTGTTTTGTTTATTTGTTTGGGTTTTTTCCTAATCAGTTTCTGTAGGATCGATATCATTCTCCAAGTTAAAAAATAAATCCAGAAATCCATCTGAGTTTAAATTCTGGTGTTTGATGTTTTTATTCTTAGTGGTCCTTATCCTGTAACTATTACTTTTGTATACATTTTAATTTGTTGGGGTTTTTTTTTAAGTTTTTCTAGATTTAAAAGGTAATTAAAATGCATTAGATCAGTGACTCTCGTTTGAGTCCAGGGTAAAACTCCTGACCTGGTAAGGAGCTGCCCCCAAATGCTCGTTTGAGTTGGTAGCTGTGTCCTGCTATGCCTCCAGTGGGCATCTGTGAGTCCTGGTAACTGGCTGGGCACCTGTGCTGGGGTGTGGTGCTTAAGTGGCTTGTTCCCAGAAGTGAGGAGGAACCAACCATAGACCTTTTTTAAATGTCAAAGACCTGTTGTCCAGTCAGTCCATGGGCATGCATACTAGGTGGCACTTCAAAATTCTCTACCACACTTACCAAAAGATGGCTGCAGAACAGAATTTTGCAGAGCTGTGACATAGGCCCTGTAGCTCTACTTCCCCTGCTCTGTTTTCCTTAGTGAAAGGATCTGTGCAAGGTAAACCGCCTTTTTAGCTACCAGGCAGCTTTTATCTCTCTCCCTAGCACAGGTCTAGACGTATGAGAAGGAAACATTCTTGTGGAAAGATGGGGTTTGCTTCCAAACCCCCTTCTGGAAGAGCTTCCTCGCTTACCATCACCTGGCTGGTGTAGAGTGGCAGAGCAAGGCGGAAGAAGCCCTTGGCACTCAAAACTACCACCTGAATGTACATTAATAGACTTATCCCTGTAATTAACTACTGTGCCCAACATGTCATCCTGAGCTTTAAGTTTGAGAGGCCATGGTTTGAAAATAACCTTCTCTTCCCTTGTTGGGCTGCAGCTGAGAGCCAGCTGACCCTTCTTGATATAACCTGGTGGGTGCTTAAATCCTGGTAATGGTTCAGTGTTTGTTCCTAATGATGAAAGCAAGCAAGAAAAATCTTTTTAATGTGGATGCAGGCCACAGTATTTAAGACACTTTTCACATAGACAAAGGGTGGGACAGTCAGGTCTTCTCCCTGTAGTAAGGTGGTTATTCAGTGCCTTATGTTTTTTCTTATGTATCATTCTCCTGTGGGGGTGAGGAGGGAGTCAGATGTACTGTGTGGTAGGGCACTTTGCTAATCTTGCTGAAATAATTACTGTTCACATTTTTTTGAAGAGAAATTGATAATATAGCTTTAAACTGGTATGTCAGCAGCAGGAAATTCAGTATCTCATTAAATGTCTCCTGGTGTGTACGTGAAATTTGGCTATAATCCAGTCATGTCCAGCATGATGGACCTTATGAACTGGTTTTAGATCTTATAGTTAGCCTGAAATTCAAGCTGTGGAAAAAAAAAAAAGGGACGTACCAAAGTATGTTAATGTGCTTTGAAACTTTTTCATTAAGGGGAAATAAGCAGCAAACTTTGAGACAATGCCTTTATTTTCCTTTTTACCACCCCCACTTCCTCATTCTCTCCAAAATACTGTAAATTTAATTTTAGTGGCTTTTGCTGGTTTTTGTTTTTTGGAGTTCTCCCAAATACACGTTTTCTTTAAGCCTGCAGGTTGCAGTGCCAAGATACCTCCGGCTTTCTGCTTCATAGCAAATGTTATTTGCTGCAGCACCACTCTGAAAAGCAGCCATTATTCGCTTGCTATCTGATATTTGCTGAGCCAGCAGGACAGGAACAGCAAGGCTGCTTACCTGGAAGCTAAGGAGCTCCAGTGTGAGGCTGGAGTAGTGGCTGGCAGTGCACCTCAGTTAACCAGCTTTCCAACTCCTAAGAATTTTTGCTTAGAAATAGGGTATAGAAAATTAAAAATGTCTAGAAGGGTATAGTTGCCAATTTTTAAAGTATTCCAAGATCTTGGAAAGCTGAAAGGCTGGGAGCTGTGTATCTGTTTTTACTTTCTGGTGCTGTTCAAGATACTGTTTGCTTTTCCTTAGTACTGCTGCCCTGATCCCAGCTGATAGAGTTAAGGAGTCACACTTTAAATGGAGACAACAAAGTCAAGAAGTTCTGCAAGACAATTGTTGCTTTTCAGAAAAGCACCCTTAAAGCTGGGAGTGAAGTTTAGGAGGGTGTCTTGCAGAGTTTGGCTTGTGGTCTGCTGAATGTGCCTGTTGTTTTACGGCTACCTTTTCCCCAAGCCAGAAAGTGTCAGCTGCTCGCAGTGGGAGCAGTTAAGCTGCTGGTGACTGCCAAAAACCCCTTGTAGCACCCTTGACTTTGCCACTTGGGCCTAAGACATTGCTGTTCCCATCATCCAAAGCTCTAACCTGGTTTCTGCAATGATCTAGTAGGCTAAAGTTGTTTCTAATGTCACTCTGTGTGTGGATTGGGGGTTTGTCTTGTGTGTGTTTTTGTTAATACCTTATAATATCTCCTGTCCTGTATGGGGCAATCTTACTTAAAAGAGGGTATCAGAGTACTGCAAAATATTACTTAATTTTTTTTTGTCTGCTACATTTTTTTTCAGAATGTAATTCCTCAGAAACAAAAGAAATCACACTATTACATGATATTTCCTAAGAATGCTGGTTTCTGTAACTGGTATATCAAAGCTGAAGGTGTGAAGTTCACTTGCTCAAGTAACAGAGTATCAGTTTATGTCATGACTTCAGAATTGCATTGCTGCATCTAAGTTAATTTTGTTTCCCATCAAGTAAGTTGGATGGAATTCTGAGACTTTCAAGGTATCCACCTTTCACCTGCAGCCTCTGTGAGTTAAAATCAAGCACAGATCTGGGTCATTTGTAGACCAAGTGGCAAAGAGAGAGAAAGAGAGAGAGCACTGTAAGCAGCAATGCTGCTTCAAATGTGTGTGGTGACTTTTGGATCCAAAGGACAGACAGGGTTTCTTATATCCCTCCAGCTTATGACATTCACTTTAAGACAGAGTGAAGGAGTGACGAGTGCTTTCTTACATGCTTAAATTTAATACTTGGGCTTGTCAGCTTTGATAGCAGCCCTTGATTTCCCTCATCACCCTCCAGCAGATACTCTTCTGTTCAGTGCTGTTGGTAAACTGAAAGTAAGCTCATCTCTCACTGCTGCTCTGAAGAATTTATTAGCTGCTTAGATGTAATTTTTAAAAAACTTACTGAAGTTCAAGGCTGCAGAGCATTTCAAACTACTAGTATTAAAACCAGCTAGCTATGAACTACAGAATATGCCTGTTCTGTATTTGCTTACCTGAGGAGCCTGGAACTTCTTGATGAAATAGATGCCAGTGCTATTACCTGCCAAATAATTGTTGTAATAAGCTTGTGAGAGATTGCTATGTTGAATTATTTTCATTCCATGGATTCTTAAACCTTGAAGGATCTTGAATGTTTCTTCTCTGTTTCATTGTGGGCTGAAGACTGGCAAAGCTGAATTCTGCTCTTCCACAGATACCTAAGGCCACTATATCCTTCTTTGTGTTAGCCTGTCCTCATTGACTGAAAATCCTCTTGTGCATCCATACTTTGGCTCTTGGACAGGAAAATTATCTGGAACCCTTGAAAGCAGAAACTCTAAGACTTCAGTTAACTATTTTTTTTTTTTCAAGATAACAGAAATTTGCCGCGTTTGCACTCAAAAAGGAAGCACTTCATGCCACTTCCCATCCAAGACCTGTTTTCTTTATGGGACTGTTCTGTAGTTTTTACCTGTTGCATTTATTACTACATGATAAACACTTTTCTATGTTTCAGTCTTTTCAGATGTCTGTAAAGGCTGTTTATAACTCCTCTGCCTACCTATGTCTTGTTTTATTTTCTCTGGTTTTTTTCTCCAAAAGCCAGTCTCTGGTTGCTGCTAATCTGTAGTAGGTTTGTGGTTTCTTTGTGGGTTTTTACCCATGATTTCTAAAGACTCTGAAAAGTTGGTATGAAAATAAAGTTGCATAGATGAGTGTTCTGTAAGATTCTCGTTTCTGGGGTGGTTTACTGTGTTGCTGTGTTTGTGTTGCTGGTTTGCTTTACATACAACTATGGGTGATGTTTGTGTACACAGACCCTTTGGAGAAGGGGATTGTGAACTTAGGTTTGTCTTTTGTTTACGCTAACCATTAACTTCAAGTTGTTTGGGATTTTTTTAATATTTTTTTTTCCTTTTTTGAGGCTGTGACTTAGAGACATTATTTGCTGAAAGTGTTTTAGGATCCTCTGGTGTTTCAGCTGAGAATTCTTTATCTCTTGCAGCAGAACTTCCTCCTCCATACACTGCCATTGCAAGTCCAGATGCCAGCGGTGTTCCTGTAATAAACTGCCGTGTGTGCCAGTCACTAATCAATCTGGATGGCAAACTACACCAACACGTGGTTAAGTGCACAGTTTGCAATGAAGCTACGGTAAAATGGATTTTTAGCATTTTCTTTTTGCAGAGGGAACTGGGGGGAGGTTGATTTATGTGGTTGGTGGAATTCGTGTGCTCACCTACAAAGGGTGAGTCCCTTCCTGCCATCCCTGCAGAGGACCTGTCAGTCAGCCCAGCTGACTGTGCATGTAGCTGGTGTGCAAGCTGAAGTGTTGCTGGCACAGGGATGGTCTTAAGCAGTTAGAATAAATCTTGGTGCAGTTGAGCTGGCTCTTCAGGATGTCTCCTGAGGAGGAAAAAAGGCAAAGATGTCATTTAAGTAATTACTCTTCTGTAAAGAGTGATGAAATTGGTTTTGATGGGATGAAGAGAAATGAAGAATTGAGTTATTCCAAGAGTGGGAGAAAAAAAAAAGTAACTACCCACACCTCTCCCTGGATGTGTGCCTTCCTCCTGCAGTACTGTTCAGTCAGTTGGTTAGCTTGCTAACAGGCCACAATACAGCAGCTTTGAAATGCATAAGTCATAGGTTCTTTTCAAGTGATCCCAGACCTATTTGTTCTTCCTCCTCTTTTCTTAATTGAAGTCTTCACTATTTGGCTCCTGCTTCTATTTTTTTCCTCCTGCCAATTTTAATTTTGTGATCTGATATTGCAGTGCTCCACAGCTTCTGGAAGCACTTGTAGGAAAAAACACAATTGGATTTATTATATGAAAAGAACTTTAAATTATGTCCAGAAGACAGGAAGCCTTAAAACTGCAGGAAGACTTTTTTTATTTCCACTTGAAAGAAAGAGTAGGGAACTTGCCATGGATAGTAACTTTCCCTGCAGATATATAATGTTTCATGACAAAGTATCTTGCAGCTTTTGATTTGCCGTATGAAAGGGACACTGCAACTTGAATCCCTGGTTGGAGAAAGATAATTTCGGTATAGTTTAAAGTAAGAGTTCAGTGGTGTCTGCATGTTCTGAGAACCAGACTGTGATTCTTTCACTGTTGAATGAAGCCATTGTGCCAGGCAAGGAGACTTGTTTGATGTTTTTACTGGTGGTTTTGGTTTTCTTTTTAAATATACCACTCCAAACACCAAAACTGAATCAAAGCCTTGAATTGTCATTAAAAATACGACTAAATATGACTAAAATGTCATATTTATGACATAAATATGACTAAAATTTGCATGTTTTTTTCCTATGAGTTTGCAGAATCTCTTGTTTGTTCTATTGAGGAAATTTTTACTTCTTTGTCCAGGAAGAGAAACAAAACTTCTAATTTTGTCTTGACTGTGAATTTTCCTCCGTAAGAGGAACTGTATTTATCTGTTAGCAAGAACTTGTCACTGAAGTTGTTCTGCTTTGTCATACTGTTATGTGGAAGAAAATGTATTGCTATGACTTCTGATGTGTGTTCTCTGGTGGTTGTGTTGGTTTTTTTTTGTTTAGCCAATCAAAAACCCTCCTTCAGGGAAGAAGTATGTTAGATGTCAATGTAACTGTCTCCTTATCTGTAAGGATACCTCTCGG
Organism: Sakesphorus luctuosus; assembly: GCA_013396695.1. Lineage (NCBI taxonomy): Eukaryota > Metazoa > Chordata > Aves > Passeriformes > Thamnophilidae > Sakesphorus > Sakesphorus luctuosus. Next base: position 93,703 of record VWZD01012012.1, on the reverse strand, counting down.
AAAATAGGCTGTCCAAGACCAAACTGGTAAGAATCAAATACTCTAAGTGCCTTGTAATAGTTTTCTTTAAAGCAACAATTCTCTTTTGTGTTGAGTATTTAAGACTAAAAGAGGTTCAAGCCTAGGCCTCTGTATGTGGACACTTGACAGGGCATTACTGAATTACTACAGACACAAGTAGTGCTAGTGTCAATTTTGAATATTTTTTTTAAGATTAAAGAGGAAAAAAGTTTCTTCTTTTTCTATTTAGTGTTAGTCTCAGATGTGTGTTTCATAAGGAAAAAATAAAGGACAACAGAAAATAAAACCCACTTCTTGTTTCTGTGCCTTAACGTTCACAATTTCTTGCAGATTTCATCACTATAAACACACAGGATATTCACTTTGCCTAGTTCAGAGTTGGGACTTCAGAATGAAATGGTAGAGGGAGCAGTAGGTTGGCTTCAGTCCTCTTCTCCCTCCTGTTTTTGCTGAGTTTTCATTTTCCTCTCAGCTCTGCACTTTTGGTGTTAAAGATCCCACTGAGGCAGGAGTAGTTCGATTGTAAGTGGTGCAGCTCCAGCAGGTGAAATGGAGATGAAGGCTAAGTCTGCAGATACATGAGTGGAAGGTCTACCACCCCAAGTGCTCTAGTCACCTGTCTATTGGCTGTTGTGATTTTGAAACAGTTTGAGATGTGGAATTTTTTTTCACTAATGCAGTGTTGGGGAGGACTAACTAAACTGAATCAGAAGCTCCCTAATTTTATTAAAATGATCTCAAAAGCATATATCTCAGCAATTTCCCCAAGATAGTCCATGTATTTGTCTTGCTAGAAACTGAGTAAAATTGGTTTACTTTGAAGGACATATTGGGGAGTGTTCCCAAAATGGAAGACTCCAGGTTGGAGGGAGGCCATTGAGAATACTGTTTTGGTTGTATATGGAGAGACATGCAGTGCAAATAAAATAATGCTTTAATTTTCTTCTTCACTTTTGCATGCTAGGAAGTCTCTTCCTCATTCTGTTTTGAGTTGGTTAATTTAGGTACTGTCATTTTGGACCGACAAATTGTATAATTAAACTGGATATATGTTAAACATAAAAGGAAATACTTACAAACTGGTTTTTTAAAGTAAATTGATTGCATTGAGTCAAGCTTGGGTAGTTTTCTTTTTTTAGTTTATTCAATTTGAATGGAAGTTTTACTGTACAAATGTGGATATGCTGCTTATATTGACATGGGTTTTAGGAGTGTGGGAAGGAGAAGTAGGTTTTGGAAGAGTCTGTTGTACTCTCTCTATGTGTTTCACATAGGTATGTTACATTTCAGTTCACGGGCTCACTCAGTCTGGGTATTAAGCTATCATTTTCCTGGTGAGTGTTTCTGCTGTATGCTGGCAAGTCTTCAATCTCTACAGGGTTCAGGCTTGCATGTCTGATCTTGGGGGGAAAGAAAATGTTTTCAAAACTGAAAAGGAAAACACTTTGGAAAGAGACCAAAACGGAGTGCATCAGCTGTTTAACAAGCAGATTATTGTTTAAAAGTGTAAGAATATTTGGGAGCGAGTTGCTTAAATTGCTAATTGCTTAAATGCATCGTTCTTCTCTCTTGCTAGCTTAATTACATGTGCATCTAATGTTCTTAACACAGTAGACGCATCATTACTCTTGGTCCAGTAATGCTGATCCCAGAAGAGCAGCCAGCTCAGCCTGCCTTGCCAGTTCAACCAGATGGAACTAGAGTGGTGTGTGGGCACTGTGGAAATACATTCCTCGTAAGTAAAGCACCAGATTCTCCTTCTCACCTCATTCTACCCTCAAGGTATTTGTTGTAGGCACTTTTAAGGAGTGTCTTTCCTGACTCTCTGGTGAGGAACTAAAGCTTCTTCTGTCCTCATATTGCTATGGATGTATGGTCTGTATTTGGTTATCTTTACAAGCATTTCAAGAAAACTTAACAGTCTTCCTGTGCATGGATGGATAAAGCCCAAAAGTCTTAGTTCTTAGTGATGTGAGAGTGCACAGTGCTGGAAAAGAAGGTTATGCTTCCATGTTCTGTTTAGTCTTGCAATGGTGGCTGTGTTCTGCAGTGGCTAAGACAGCAGTTCTGTCATTGCTGTATGGACCCCTGAAAGCTGTTATTGTTATGACACTTGGCACTGGCATCTCTGTCAGTTGTTGCAGAACTACTGGAGGTTTTGGGTTTTCTATGAGACTGGCAGTTGATCCCATTTTTGAAGTGGAAGGATGCAAGAATACCCTTCTGTTGTTGAACTGTTTCCAGCCTTCTAAATGGATAAGAGGCTGCCACGCTTGAACTTTGATTGCAGTACAAGAGTAAATTAGCTTTAGCTTCATTATTCACCAGTGCTTGAATCTCTGTCAGGCTTGTGAGTTACAGCAAATGGCTAAATACTACATCTAAGGAACCACATAGTCATGAGAGTGGTGTTACACTTCTGAAACAGAGGGTTATAAGATACATAAAGACCAGAGAATTCTCAAGGCAAAAGGAAGTTTGGGGACTGTCACTTCATGTTGGCTTATACCAGCAGGGAGAGAAGGGTTCACTTGTGATGGGCTCTCTAATGGAGTAGACTTTTGCCTTCAAATCTTTACTTATTGATCAGTAAAATACTTCTGTGGCCTAACCCCAGCCTGCAACTAGTTACCACATGGCTGCTTGCTCAGTGCCAACACCGCCCAACCCGCCAGGGTGAGTAGGAGATTTGGGAAAAGGCAAAACTCGTGGGTTGAGATAAAACAATTCAATGATTGAAACAAAACAAAAACCCCAAATACTAATGATTGCAATAACAATAGTAATGAAAAGAGAGGAATCAAACCCAAGAGAAACAAGTGATGCTCAATACAATTGTTCACCACCTGCTGACTGATGCCCAGCCAGTCTCTCAGTAGCAGCAGCATCTCTCAGCCAACTCCACCCAGGTTATATACCAAACATGATGTTCTGTGGTATGGAATATCCCTTTGGCCAGTTCAGCTCAGCTCTCGAGCTCTTTGTGCACCTGTTTGCTGGCAGAGCAAGAGAAACTGAAAAGTCCTTGACTCTTGGGTAAACACTACTTAGCAACAAGTAAAACAGTAGTTTGTTATCACATTGTTACTGAATCCAAAACATACCAGCTAGCTACTAAGAAAGTTGATAATCCCAGCTGAAACCGGGACAGGTGTGCTGTAGTAGCTTAATTACTACATTAGGTGATGAGTGCAGGAAGCAGGAAATGGCCCTTACACTTCCTTTTGTATTTTTTTCAGGGGAAATTAGAAATTTTATTATGAATTTACAAGTAATGTGTTACTTGAAGAGCCATTAGAGAGACAGTTGAGAAATATTGTATCTACTAAATCTGCCTGTATATTGAAAAATATATATTTCTCCTCTGACTCTTGCTGAAGAGCAGAAGTCAGTAACTGAAGAGAGCCGAAGTGGGTTTTCTGCTTGCCATTTTGTTTTCCTATCTTTGGGGATTTTTGTGAGCATGGGAGTTTTACTTGTTTTTATCCTCTATTTGCTTTATGTAAGTACAGCCTAAATTAAGTTTGTAGTTTATACTGTGAACTACTTCAGGTGAACATAAGGGAAAAAAAAACCATAAAGGCTGTTTTTTTCCCATAACTACTGGATTATACTTTAAAAGGCTAAGTTTTCTATTTTGGGGTTTGTGCACGTGACTTCAGATCTAATCATTGCTTTAGGGAACTGCAACATTTTGAACTTTACAGTCCTATCTGCTAGTAAGACCAATTTGTCACTGGGGTACCTTGAAAAGAAAATTTCCGAACCATTAGAAATATGAAGTTTGGTCGTCTTTTATTCTGAGTTATCAAGAAAAACTTTTTTCTTCTCACTTCATACAGCTTTCCCACCAGACTTGTTTCTGTCTTTTTCTGTAATGAAGTCTGATATTGTCTAAATAAAGTTTTAGTTAAGACCTTTTTGGTTAAGATTTTTAGTGAGCAGAGAAGCCAAAAAAAAAAAAAGTTTTATCCAGCCTAGAAACTCAGCTTCTGTATAGGTATTTCTGCCTTTTGCTATATCCACATTGTAAAGAAAATACATAATGCTTAATGCATCTCTAAGCAACTCAGTAGGTTATCCCTTTTACTTGGCAGTTAAAAAAACCCTCAAAATAGACAAGCACAGCTAGAATCTCTGGGGTGGGAAAGTCAAATTGTCATTTGCATGTTCTGTGTTCTTTTAAGGATATCTACTTGTTCACCACCTCCCAAGATTTTTTTTTCCATATGAAAGCATAAGTATGGGCTGTGCTTTACCTGCCTCTACATGTGTGGGGGGTGTTTCTACAAATCATGAAAAGCACACTTCACGCTATGGAGTGCCCTAAGGTTTCTCTGTTTTAGCTGCAGGCTTAGTACTGAAGTGATACTTTAGCTGAACTACCAGGAGTTACTCACATTTTATTAATGAGATCTTTCTTTCCCTTGGTAACCTGATAGGAGTCTTTTCTATGTTAAGATTTCCACTGTTTCTGGCAGATTAGGAGTTCGGACAAATGGAAAAAGGGGTAGAATAGAAAAGGAGGGCAGGACAAGGGTTTAACTATGTTGCTAAATCACAGTTTGATCTGATTTTGGCTTTTTGAATGCTTCTGGACTTGTGCTGTTTACAGCTACTGTTTCTTCAGCAGTTAAGTCATCCCTGCAACTCCCCCAGAGGAACCTCTGCCTGTGATAGTCTGTGGCTCTCAGAGGCTGAGTTGCCTTTGGAAATGGTGGTGGGTGAGGGAGGGTTGTCCCTGTGTTGTTCCCCTCTCTGCCATCTTCCTGCTACTGTCCTGCTTTTGGAGAGACCTCAAGGACAAGAAGCAAGGAGCAAGCTATGGAAGCCACAGGCTGCAGGCTACACACTGGGATTCCTCTTTTTTTTTTAACTATTCAAATATGAAAATTATTTCTTCTGAAATAATTGAATAGCAAACCCTTTAAACTTTTCAGACAACTTAGACATGTTTTAACAAACTGCAGAAGTATTTTACTTTCCCAAAGGACCTGAAAGGAGTGGAGGGGAAGCTGCTTTTGCAGAAGCAGCTGTATGTAGGACTGTGTGTGTGTGTGCTTATTTTTTTCTCTTTTTTTCCTCTTGCATTAAATGTGCTGAGAACTATTTTAGGCTCAGAAGGAAAACAAGTTTGACATATTCTTCTAGTAATTCTGTGGATGGATGTCTGGTCTTGTCCACAGTTGGAATGTTGAAGAGCTCTGGAATCCTCCTCTCTCCTCATTTGTGTTTTAGTACATCTAAACAGGGATTTAAACTATTATTTATTCTGTTGTTTCAATTAGAAAAATACAGTTTGTATTCTCAGCAGAGAGTTAAATTTCATGTTACTGCAACTTTAATCTTTCTTAACATGAATCAATATTAGGTACTTTGAAGCACTCTGGAATATGTGTAGAAATAGCAGCTTAAGCATGATTTTAACTGCTTGCTAAACCCACCAAAGATGCATGAATTACAATGTACATGAACACAACCTTTCCCCACTGCTAATGTGATCTGGATTCTTGATGTTTGAATGTCTTATCACATTTTTGCTCTTTTTTTTCCTGCAAATATTTCTGTTATGTGCAGAAGGCATCATAACTGTAAGTGCTTCTCATACTTAATATAACTCTATGGAAACAGATTATTGCTTCCTCTCTTTTCTTTCTATACTTGAAGTCCAAGTGCATTTGAGCCATTAATAATTAGGGCTAATAATTAGAATCTTAAATAAAATCCTAGAATGGCCATTAATCAGTAATTTTGTCTGCTTCTGGAATTGCAGTTTAAAAAGCTGAAATAACTGCTCTCATGAGACCAGTCTCCATCCCCAACACTGACAATTGTATCCTAGTCCACTTTCATTGTGAACAGTACTAAGGGAAATTGAGTGGGTTTTTGACAGGGATGCAGGTGAATATCTTACTTGCTTCTCTGCCAGGAATGTGGAAGTAGAACTAATGCTTCTGAAATGCTTTGCTTGTGTAGGGAGTATTTCAGAAGTCTTATTAAAGGATAAAATAGAACTGTGCTAGATCAGTTTGTGAAAGTCTTGTAAACAAATAATACCAGTTACGTAGTTGTTCTTTAAATGTGTAATTGGATACTTCAGAACCTGAAGAAAAAAAAAGGAGGGATTTCTTTTTGGTGGGGAATTATCCCCAAGTAAATAAAACTTAGAAGTAAATAAAACTGGGGCAGACCTTCAAGAGGCAGGAAAATGCACTCTAAATACTATTATATTCAAATACTACAGATTGAAATCTTGCTTGCAGCAAAATCTGTTGATACTGGCAAGGCATGAGAAGACACATCCTCTTTCTTTGCACATAAAATCATATTTTTTTCTCAGTGTTTAAATGGTGCTGTGCTGTAGGCTGGTCCTGTTTTCCATACAAGGGTGGGTTGTCATTTTTGCTTTGTGGTTGTAGCAGTTATAACACTATTCACTTCAGTAGGCCAACTTCAGATTTCTCATGGAGATAAGGCAGATCCTAATGGAGATGAGGCACTGGTGACCTGCACTGTGGTTTCTTCCCCTGCTATTAATTTACAGTGTGAGTTTTGCATAAATCCAGAAGCAAGGGGAGAGGAGAACAGTATTTCACCAGGAAAACTGCAAACTGACCTCCAACTGAGAAAAGCAAGAGAAGAGAGCTGCAATTACAGTATAACTGTTTACAGCGTGAAGAACAATAACCTTATCGCCTTGATCAAGGCAAACATGTTTAAAATGCTTGTTTAATACTACTTCTATCAAAGAATGAAATTCAACAGAACCTGCTGTTTTTAAATGAGTGTGTCACTGTATCCTCTGGTTGAGGTAGTTCTAGGAATTACTTTCACTAAGGCTGTTTGCCACATAGGTGTTAGTCTGCATGGAAGGTTATGACCATACCAGGTAAAGTTTTACAGATCATCTTTTTAAAGTCATGTGAGCCAATAGTGTTCTCTGTTTTATTGGTGTATAAAACTTAGATGTCTACTTTCCAAAATATTCTTTAGCTAATCTTCCTGTGTACCCATAACTTAGTTTCCACAAATGATGCAAGGATTGGGGAAAGATGGGAAAATGCTTCTATCTGTAATTGTGCCAAAGAAAACACACTTATTTTGATTCAGAGTATATTCATAGTTGCTAAGTAAGAGAAGAAAACATATTAGTATTATAATGTTGCCCATACTATGCCTGTGGATGTAACCACGTTACGTCAAGGGCATTTTCTAATACTTAGGCAAGTCATGGGAAATGTTCACATGGAAATCCCAATCCTGTGTTGCCACTGACAAAAGTGCATCCCATTTATGGAAGAAAGCAAGAAACAAGTCAAAGGAAGTCTGAGAAGCAAAATGCTTTCATAGTGGATGAAATGCAACAAAAAACATTTTCTCGGGTCAATTTTTCAACCTTTTCCTTTTTTCTTTTTACAGTGGATGGAACTGAGGTTTAACACACTAGCAAAATGCCCACACTGCAAAAAAATGTAAGTTCTCTGAATGCAAAGTTATGTAAATTACTGTCAAGTTCTAGTGTTTCTTCTGTAAAGGTCTCTGGAGTAAAATGTGTCAGCTGTGCTGATTGTTTTGCCATGTTCGTCTGAACTTCAAGGCTAAAGCGCATGTTGTGTGCACGTGAATTCTCCACTCTTTATGCACAAATCAGTAACTTCGACAAATCCAACCTGCATTTATGAAAATGCTCTGATTGAATTGATAGAGGCAAAAATAAACTGCTAACAATAGACAGGAATGGGTTGCTAAAATTAGCAGCTTATGTCCTTGAAATTTTACATCTTCATGCAGCAGTAATCAGATGTCATCTTTAAATGTAGAACTTGATTTGTCTCATTTTAAAAGGCGGAAAGGAAATAATCCTTATTTTAAAGAAGTTTTACTGATGCTATAAACTCAACAACTAAGCATCTCAATGCATTAGGTTGTTTAATGTTTATGAATTACTGTGCAGTAACTTGTCTCTTCATTTGTTATTCAGTAAGAACAAGAAAAATTAGAATACAAGAGCTGTAAGAGTTTGTTTTGTTTTTTTGTTTGGGGCTCTCTTTGGCTATTTGGCCTTTCTTATTTGAAGTCAGGAATACTTAGTTTGAACTGTTGTTAAAAATTACACTACTAACATACATTAAGTTTGTATAGAATCTCAACCACAGGGTGTGAAATAAAACTAAAATATTACTTTAGAGAATTTTGCATCCTGCTGATTTATTTAAATATTTGTCTTCCTTTGACAGGCAAGTGTGACTTCCAGTTAAAGAGCAAATGTGTTTTCCACAGAGAATAGAGAACCACAGCTGTGTTGCATGGTTTAGGAAAACGAGCAGGTCCCTTAGGAAGCAGAAAGCTTAGGTGTGGGCATGGCATGGCCTTCAGCAGTGAGTGAAATCTTTATATTGGAGTATTTAACAGAGAATTCGGTCTACTGCTGTGTTTAACCTCAGGGGTGCAACTGATCATGTGTATAGTAGTGGATATGTTCTAGTTTGCTTAGGTCAAATAAACTCTGTCTTGATGAGATGCTGCTTTGCAGGGTTGTTTGTACTAATTGTAGTTGCATTAAGTCTGTTCAGTCCTGGAGGAGGGGCTTGTCTTTTGCTGTTTGGTTCGTTTTCAAACTAATTACAATTATGTCTTATATTTTATCATATCACTTTTGATAGCTGACCTCAGCTTTTTTTCTTGACTCTCCTTAGGTACAAAACTATTTGCTGTTTAATCGTAAAAAAACCAAAACAAACAAAAAAACACCCCACAACCAAAACGAGCAAAAAACAACCAAACAAAAATAATCAACCCCAACGGTAACAGCAGCAAAATAAACCACACTCCAGGCAACAGTCCAAAAGTCACACCATGTGATCTTTGGTCTCTCTTCTGTTGATTAATGTTACTTGTACTTTAAATTGCAGCTGGAGTCTAAGGTTTTCTTAGTATTTCTTTCTATAAAGTAGAAAGCATGCTGTCTGTATGTAAGGAATCGGGAGCCTCTCTGCAGTGCAGTTTGGAATAATTACAGCTTGTGTGGCAACTGTATTGCAGAATGCAAAGCTAATTCTAACAAGTGGCCATGTCTGTCTTTGGGCTGAGGATGCAAACTGTGGAATATTGTAATTTAACTTTGAGTTGCTTGGTGTTTTCCCACATTTGAGATGCAGCAGTCAGGAGTTTTGGACTTCAGCAGCATAAACATTTCTAATACTTGGATTTAGGGCACAACATAGGTGAGGCAGAGCCTTGAGTCATAATAATGGAATAAATACGCACAGTGACCTGCTTTCCCTCAGGTCTTTGTCAGAGGTCATCATAGCCAAATAGAAGGGAATGTGGGGTTCTTTATTTCAGCTTATTAATGCAAAACATCCTTCATTAGTAGCCGAGTAGTCAGATGCAAAACTATTCATTTCTTCTGTTGACTCAGTTGATGATTGTCACTGAACAAAGGATAGTGTACACTGAGGCAGAAGGCACCTTGAATCACTGCAACAGTAAGTTTTTCAAGGAGACATCAGCTGAGACTTTTAGATTCTCAAATAATTTTCATAACTTTGTTTCAAATGTTTTTAACAGTGCAGTGCATCTCTGCAGATTGTTTGCTTGTGACCTGTTTGGTTGATGAAGAGTAGATCTTAATTATTAAGAATGTCTTTTAAAACTGCAGGGAGGATCTGGAGTTATTACATGAAAAGGTCAATAATGAAACAATGTTCAGGGAAAAATAAAACTATTATGCCTCAGTACATAAACAAAGGAATCTTTCATATCTGGATGTTGGGGGGAAATAGGATCTTCTTGTTTGCTTTTAATCCCATCTACGTGTACCATTGTGGTTTCAAATTTATTATTTTGTGACATACTTTTTTTTGTCTTGCAAAATAACTTGGGAAATACAGGAAATTATTGTGATGCAGAGAATAAAATCACTTATTTGGCAAATGACCAAAACTCTTTGGAAGTGGACTATAAAACTGTCATGCCAGTATGGGTAAGCTGTTTGCAGAAGCCCTTATGGTTTACAGTTGTTCTGCCTGTCACATGCCCTTAGTTGTTATCCGCTGCTTTGAGACAACAAATGTAGCTAATGAGGAAATTGTCATGATACAGTTTTATTTTATAGTCACACCTGGGAACTGGGGGAGAAAGTGTTTTGTTTTGTTTTGTTTATTTTAATGATTTAGTGTTCTTTTGTATTTCAAAATACCAGATGTTAGCCACAAGAGTGAGAGATTCAAGGAAGGCTTCTACTATTTTTCTTGTTTAATGATGGGGAAGAAGCAGGAACTCTCTTTTTTTGTCTGCTGTTCTCTTTCCTGAGCAGTATATTAAATCATCTAGAAACTTCAGGATCATGAATTCAGTTACTAGAAAGAGAATTGAATGCTACAGGTTTTTTCAGAATGTCATATCTTTTTTCCTTGACAACCTACCTGTTTTTCTTTTTAAGGTCTGACAAAACCATGAACCCTCATGAATTTATAACATCTTTGTCCCATAAAGTCTGCAAGACTTTTAGGAAAGAGAGAGATGTTGGAACTCTATCACTGCTGTGTAGGCTAGTTTCAGCAGTGCTATTTATCTTCAAAATACTGGCATTTTGATTTTCTTCTTAAAAACTCTCCTGAAAGCATGCCTGCAATCCTGGCCATAGTTCCTATTATCTGGAGCACAAGAGACCCAGCATTCTTTCCTGTGCTACTTTTTATGGCTTTTGTCCCTTGTGGTGGTTTTCCTCTCCTCTAATTACTACCTGATGCTAAATTGGCTGTGGTGTCTTTTCTCTCTGCTGCTGCTGCCCAAAGGTCTGGCAGGTGCCTTTGCTTCCTCAGCAGCAGCTCAGAAAGAAGTAACCTCTGCCTTGTGGATAGCTCTGTGGTGAGTCCCAACTCCCACGATGCAACTAATCAGCTGCTTCTGTGATATGAAAGTTCTTTTGATCACAGATTTCCAAATGTGCTTATCAAAGTTGTTGGAGTTCCTAGGTTTTGAGGCAGAGTTTTAGTTTTCTTTACTGAAAGTTAGTTTGGGGGTTTCATGTGTAATTTGGGGTGGGTAGAGAGAAACCTCACTAGTTAGAGTGGCCAGTGACTAGTATTACTGTCAGAAGGTGAAAAATAAATTATGATTTATTTGGATTGCTAAATATTCCCAGGTCTATTAAGTGACTGTAGAAACTTAATATATTTATATTATCTTTGCTTTCCATGGAAAGGAAAGGTAGCTAAACTGAGACATTCTTTACATTTCAGTTTTGTGGTATTTGAGGTGATGGCTTCTCCCCCAGCTTTTCTCACTGAAAGACATATGGATAGAAAATTCACACAGCACCTCCAATGTTATGATTAAGAAAAGATTGTAAGTCAGCTCTGAAACTGAAAGTCTCTTTCCCAGAATGAACTTTGTGTGAAATACACAGCACAGTAAATATGCATTTTTTAGGTGTATTGAACATGACATTTCTACCAGCTAATCTTATGGTATCCAGCTCCGTAATAGAATTAACTTTCTGAGTACATAGCCAGGAAATCCTGCAACGGAGGGAACCTAAGGTCAGTTTGGCAAGCATGTCCTCCCTTTCCCCCTTTATAAAACTACTTTTTTGTTTGACTATATTTTTCCTCATGGAACTTGGAATTGGGTAACATACCTTTTTTCTAGAATGGCTGTAGAGTGTGATTTTGAGGGAGTGTGTGTGAGAGGATGTAAGGTATCATCATTTCCCCAGCTGAGAATTCTCCCACACTGATCACACCACAGACGTCCCCCAGTCCCATCCCACATGTGTATTGTAAGTTTTGTGGTAAATAATAATTTCCCTGTGGAAATTATTGAACAGAACAGTTTTGGGACTGTTCCTGCTCTTCTGAAAATGGCTTGTAAGTGGTCACTGTATTTCAACCCTTGCCTTGCAAGATGAAGCTCAGTGTGTTAGCTTGAGGACTGTTGGTGGTGTGGGGGGATTTTTTTTCTTGGATCATTTTAGAAATTCCTTGTAAAGAAATAATGTTGGAGTAAAGCTGCTTAAATTCCATTTGAAGGCTTTCTAAGATGAATGCTTAAAAAATTTTAATCACATGCTAAGCATATGAGGGTTACTATGTGGTTAATTAACTGGAGCCAGAAATTTGGTCAGTCATATGATGCATGTACTACTTTAATAGTTTAGCAGTGTTTTCTTCTTTTATGCATTTATCTTGAATATGTTGAACTATCATGAGATGAAAATTACTTTCCCTTGCATTCTTGAACACATAATAGAAGCATTCAATTATTTCCAACGGTGTGTTTATCTCCCAGAATGGGATGAAGTACTAATGATAGCATGTTTCAGGATGGTTCTCTAATATAGAAGGGTGCATGTTTTATGAAAGCACCTCTGCCTCTCTAGTCCTTTTATTGTTTCAATGGAATTATATCATGTTCCTGTTTTCCTCATTAGTATAGCTGCATGTTATTGCATGCAGCAATATGTTTGACACAAGGTGTATTTACTAAACAGTGCTGAGCTTCTGAAATACTTTTTCTCACCTATAGTAAATAATGTAATGTTTTATTTGCATATTATTTTTTTGTGTGTTAGCTTTATGCGGCAAATACAGACAAAACTGTCTGTCCTGGAGTTCCTAGTCCACATGATCAGTGACAGAACTTCCAGGGGATTTACTGACCTTGGTTGTCAGAAGTGATTTTTGCAGCTCATGTAACTTGTTGTAGAACTCTTACAAGAAATTGGAAAGTAAGAAGAACCTGTCATGTTTTTGAAGTTACTAAAACTGACTTAAAGATGTCTAAAGAATTTGTCTTTGGAGTTGTTGAACATGGAAAAAAATTACATGTGACTAAATGATTTGTGTTTATCTTCAAGAAGCAGGACAGAGTTTAGCCACTGAACAGTAGTGAGTGAACTACTCCAAAAAATGGATAATGAAAGTGTTATTAATGACATTTAGCAGTAGTAGAAGTGATTTCCAATGACTTAGATGCAGTGACTGTTTTAAGGCTATATGCTGGTGTATTAAGTCTTGAAGGGTGTCTTGCAACCTGCATAGAAGCTGCAAAGCCAACCTAAGTTTTGCAATCCAAAAGCTATTTAAGATACTTACCTGGGTGTGCTGTGGGCACAGGGGGTGTGGGACACATTCAAACTGTAGGTGTGGCACCATCCTCTTTCTTGTAAGCACACAGACTTTTAGGTATTAGGTAATCACCAACAGTCTCTCTTTGAAACAAACATGTGGATTCTGTCTTGTACTTCGTAGTATAATTGTAGACTTTCCCTTCAACTTTATAAGCTTAAGATGGTGTATGTCACAAATCACTGAATATTCTGAGTTCGAAGGGACCCACAAGGATCATTGAGTCCAACTCTTAAGTGAATGATCCATACAGGGATCAGACCCACAACCTTGTCATTGTTAGCACCATGCTTTAATCAACTGAGCTAATCTCAGGGTTGTGCATTGCTATTCTCTTTCCATCCCCCCCCCTTTTAGACTGAAGAATAACTAGCGATGTATTGGTGGCAGGGCTTGTTTTTGTGGTGTTTGTTACTTGGTTGATCAGTTTGTTTTGTTTTTTTTAATTTACACCACCATTTATCTCCTACCAGTTCATCTGTTGGAAGTGCACTGCCGCGGAGGCGCTGCTGTGCGTACATTACGATTGGAATGATATGCATCTTCATTGGCGTTGGATTAACTGTGAGTGATGTCCCATGATGTAATTGCAACTGGGCGCGAGGCTGTATTTGTTCCAAGGAGCTCTCTCAGCTGACCAGCTCTTTCTTCCCCAGCATTTGACTAAACCTTCCTAAGTCTGTGTGGTTTTTGTCATCTCTATTAAACCACGGACTTAGCCAGACTAATGAAATGCTTCTAAAAAAAATACAGTGTTCTGGCACTGTGAGAGTTTCTTTTTTCTGATGTTAAATTTGACTCTTCATCTCTCTGAAAACTTCAGTTTCATGAAAAATGGTTTACTTCACTGTAAAAATACTGGAACATCTTGCTCTTGCTAGAGTTCTCAAAACTTTCAGGTTTCCAGAAATACATGTTGCTGCATAGCCAGGAATGTAAGTTCCACTGCAGTAGGGTGAATGGGATTCCAAAAGCTAGAAATATGTATACGTCTTTGTACAAGCTATAAGGAATAAAACCAGATAATAAGCTATATACAAATCAAAAAGCTCAGATTTTTGTTGCTCTGTTACTTGGAAAACTATCTGGCTTCCAGTATCTGGCACTGGTTACTAGAGCCAACTTTCTACATGGCAATCCCAGAAAAGTACATATGAGGAAATACTTGCAGTAAATTCATGTATATAATTCTCATTATGGCTCTAACTTGCATTTTTAACTTGAATAGTTATTTATATGTGAGCTTAAGTAAGTTATGAAGGATTTCCCAGTTTCCCAAATAGAAATAAAGACAGCCTGAAATAAAAACGGTGAGAGAGAGATATTTGGTTTTATTTTTTATTCATGACCTTACTCAGTTTGAAAATTATGTGGAAAAATACTCCATGAGGTTTGTCCACAGGCTGGTGTAGTCTCCATCCTTGCGAGTTTCTTGGGACCTCTCTGGGTTAAAACCCTGAACAACTTGATCTGACCTCAGAGCTGACCCTTCTTTGATTGGGAAGTTTGCACTAGAGGTCTCGTGATGTCCCTTTCAAGCTCAATTATCCTACTATGTTTGTGTAAAATTAAGCTAGTAAAATATCTGATTTACCCTTACCAGAGCTGAAAAGATGTTGAAATGCTTCTCCTTAATATAACTTGCTCTCTCCTGAAGAGCAGATAGTGCTGTAAGTTTGACACTTCTGTTTTCTCTTTTTAGGTTGGTACACAAGATTTCGCCAGGCAATATCACGCAACGTATGTTTCTTGGGCTGTTGCTTATCTCTTAGGTTTAATCTGCCTCATTCGAGCCTGCTACTGGGGAGCCATTAAAGTCAGTTATCCAGAGCACAGTTTTGCATAGAGAAATTGTTAGGTTATAGATGAACGTCTAGTAATTCTGGATATTACATCTTGGACACTTTTAAAACCTTTCCTGTAAGGATTCCATTCTGTTCAAAGTAGTTTAAAGACTGGGGGTCTCCAAGAACAAATGTTCATTGCACTACATAATATGCAAATAGTTTGTTTTGCTGCTAGATTCCCTAGCTCTGAATACTAAAGCTGTGTTTACATGTTCATAAGTCTGTCTTTATAGGCGTTGAATTTTATTTCAACAGTCAGTATTAAGTTTTACATTTCCTTTGTTATGTTAAAATCCGTCTGCCGTTTTTCTAGATGATCAGTAAAAATTCAAAAGCAAGAGTGTTTATAAGTGTTTCTACAGTAGCTTCACATTTGTACTTAACATTTTAACTACAATTATATTCAAGTGGCTTGCTTTAAAACCTAAGCAATAAGCATTTTGCTTGAACTGCTTACTGTACCTTTTGCCTAAGATCATAGTGACCTTATTCAGGAACTGAAAGTTATGGGTGTACTTTAAAAGACTGACACTGTTGGTAGAGAGACATTTGTAAACACTGTATGCTTGGAGATTTTTCAGGTAGAGAGATGTTACTTGGTAGTCCAATTAAATTTCCATCTATCCAGGACTGGATTTCAGTTAGGATAAAGGCTTTCTTCTCAAGGATCCTGGGACTGAGGTTTTGGGGTTTTTATTTTCTTTTTTTATTTTTAACTGGCAAATCCTAAAAGCCATGCTCGGATTATGGAACTTAACTCTGGTTATTCGTACAAGTTCCTTTACAGGGTCTAAGGGAAGCATTTCATACGAATTGGTTTGTAATACTTCAGTGTCATGTAGATGACAATGAGATGGTGGTGGGTTGCCTCTTACTTTCCTCTGATCATGTCAGATTTTCCCTGTTTGGGAGTTCTGACGCTGGTCACAGCAAAGGGAGACACTGTAAATTCTCATTAACTGCTGTCATAAGGAAATGAGTAAACTATTACTTGGACCATTCCATTAAGTACATCTAGTCAATTTAGCACTGACTTGCCAGGAGAATACGGAAACAGAAAGTTTTTTCTAATGATGTATTCACAAAGGATTGAGGGACCAGTTCTTGCACTGCCCATCTTTATAGTTTCAAACAAGTTTTTGCTAAATTCAGAAGGAATGTCCTGAGTGATTTAGACAACTGTAGTAATTTAGATAATGGGGTCAGATGGGTAAATTAATACGGATGTTTCAGGGATACATGTAATTTAAATTATCTATGTTCCTGCTAAGACAAAATGATATTCGGATAAGGATTTTGGAGCACAATAAATGTAAATGATCAAATGTAAATGATCTGTCTTTGTATGATGCTAAATGTATAAAAGCAGTAGCTCAGGATTACAATGTACCTTTTACAAATAAACTAATAAAGAAATAAAGATTATTATTCAAACTTAATGGATTTTGTTACTTATATGTAAATAAAAAGGGACAATTGGAGGAATCTCCTGGTATGATACAGAAACCACAAAGGTGTTGTGCAGCAAAGGTGAGCTCTGCATTTTTGCACAGTGGCAGCCTCAGCAATATGAGAGCGCAGTAATTAAATTGCTCTTTGCTTGATGTTTTGGGAAGAATGAGGAAGTAAATAGACAAAACCCCTGCTGGAATTGTTTCCTTTAGTCAATGGCTTACTGATGGGCTACAGCAAGACACTTACCTTTTCCTACTGCCTTTTGCATCCCTTCATTGTAAGGATTTGCTATACACACTTGAGTCTTAAACCTGTGAGTATTTTCCTATTTTGTGTTTCAAATTATTTCTTGTACTCCACATTCTGAAATAAAGTAGGCTGAGGCTGTACAGAAAATCATCTGCTGCTTTTGTAACTTCAGTGAGGGTGGCAGTGCAGGGTCAGCCCAGCTGCTATAATGTTATTTTAATGAATCAAAGGAATTTGTACTTCCCCCCTCCCCTGCATTAAGCTGTACTTTATTTCCTGCCTTGTGTTTCTCCTTTTTCCTTCTCAACCTTTTTGATCAGAAGGGATGATACATGGACAAAGTAACTAATTTGTCTGGATCGGAGTGGTAGCATGATGTTTGCTGCTTTTTACTTTTGCAAAGTAAAACATGGTAGTTATTTCTATAAAATATGTCATTACATTTTAACCACTGCTGGGTATGTAGAATCGTGATATTTCAACCAGCTAAGAAAATTAAGGGTAGAATTTGATGGGTCTCTACAAGGGACTCAAAGAAATTTGGCCATTTGTGAAGCAGGCATGTTTCCAGACAGTCATGATATTTTGTGCTGAACTATTTCAATCCAATAAATTTCTCTCAACTTTAAGTAAAAAGAAATCCAAAATTAAAATCTGTCCTGTATATACTGACCACTAGAAGAACTTTCAGCTTTTATAATCACTTACTGTGCTTTTGTTGACTTTCAATAGCCTTTATTTTTGAGTCAGATGTGGGAAGAAGTTAACTCAAATTCACAATTAAGGGCTTCTGCACTTTCACGTTTTATTACCCCATTCCCTGCTCCCCTTCTACTCCTTCCCATGAAAGAATTTTTATACAAACTGTGTGTCCTTGACTAGGAAACACTGCAGACCTTAAACTGTGTTTAATTTTTTTAATTATCAACACACTGATGCCTGGTTTTGTTTGTACCTGTCATATATGTTGATACATTGTCTTATGAGGCCTAGGGGACAGTGTAGTGTTTCTGAAAATCAGATTATCAGGAGATCTTTGTCACAAATACCATGTTGAAAGAAACTGGAGGTTTCAAATAGCCTGACAAGAAATTTACCATAAAGTGCTTGGAGAAGATGCTGGAGCAGCTGTGGAGCCATTAGTGGTTATTGCTAAGAAATGGATGGTGGTTTTCAAATGTTATGTCTTCATAAACAGAGGAAAATCCAGGGCAGCCCTGTAATATCAAGTGCTAGAAAATACTTGTAATTAACTTTAGGGACTTGAATAATAAGTAGGTGAGTAGCAGCAGGAGGATTTGTCGTGTTAGATCCATCTAACTGCCTTTTCCAACAGCAAACATTCCACACTGAATGCAGTATGCACTCTAAAAATATCTGTGAAATGTTCTTCCAAGCAAGCTTGAGAAATATATCAGTAAAATTATTCAAAGATCATGATCAGTATTAAACTGGAAAGATGTAGCTAATACATGCCAGGTATTTGGAAATACTTAATATTTTTTGTCAAGTTAGTATGCCATTTATCTATTTCCTTTCCAGCTGTTAAAAACTGAGAGCAAGCTGAGTGACTGCATTAAGTTAACCCATCCTGATTTCCTACTTAATTTCTTTATGTGTGATTTGGATTCACAGTGTCAGAGAGTAAACTTTCCCTTTGTTGTGGAAAAATAGATCACTGTATTGGGAGAAATGAGTATCACTAACCTACTTGGAATAGAAAATTCTAATAATATTTAACCATAAGGTGTAATATTTGAAAGCTGAGCTCTCATTATATCAAATCCCCCTTCATGCTAAAGATTATTCTGTTTGTAGTGGAGTTACAAACCATGCTTGTTTCAGTAGCCAGGTCAGATTAAACTGTGCTCCCATTCCTCAGCCTTCTGTGTCCATCCCTATCCCAGAGCTTTGCACCAGAGCTGTACTGGAGGAGTGTGAGTGACTGCGTTGTACACCCATCACTGTAGGGCAAAAACCTGCTTGAAAATTATTTAGAAAGTGCCTCCTCAATTCAGATTTCTTTCTGTGCTTTTGTTGGTACAATTGATCTGCAGCAGATTGCGTGAAGGTGAAGGAGCAAAATGCTGTATGGAGGTCATGAAGGAGAGGTGAGAGAGGAACTTAATCCGATTTAGGTTATTTGCAAGATTTTTGTTATGGATATTTGAGCCAAGAAGAAAAGAATATCCAGGCTCAGTTTCCTGCAGCTTTAATCATAAAAGGGCTTTTATTTTAGAACAATAAAGCTTATTGTAACTCGTCATGTTACACTTCACTGGAATCTGGAGGAGTCATCTAGGGAGGTATCTCTCTATCACTTCCTCTGCTTTTATATTCATCTTTAGGCACTCATGTTGGCTGGGTTTGGGGAGAAAAAAAAAAAGACATGAGGTTAAACAGATTTTGGAACTAGACCTGTGTAGTGGGGTTTTAATAGGTTATTAGCAAGAAGTGTGTTCAGCTAAATCTTGTGAACAAAAGATGAGACTATGGACTGGAAATGGTTGTATATCACTGCAATGATTTAGTAAAATGATTATCAAATGGGTTTAAGAACATTTATGAGCAATGGCTAAAATATAAAGCTGGATGAGACACATGGGGTCATAAGGACAGTTACATATTAGGGTTTTATCCAATAACAGCATATCTTGTAATGGAGAAACAACAATTTATTTCCAAATAAATTTAATACTAGCTCTTTATATGGCTTTATATAAATTTGTAATGACATGATTATAGTTCCAGCTTACTTAAATTTATGTGCATTGCTTAGTGTTTAAAAAAAAAACCCCAACAAAACCGTTAGGGGAGGCAGTAAGAGACTGAGGTTAGAAAAACACCTCTGAGGGCATGCTGCTTATTTTTCTTGTAATATTTCCTAGGGAAAATGATGTGGCTTATGGAATTTCAGGACTGATTTGAGTTAAACCGTGTGAGAAAGAAGTTGCTAACAGGCTCAAAGGTCCAGACCAAATAGCATACAGCACATTACCTTCACAGAAAGATAAGAATCAATTTCTAGTATTTCCAAAGCAACATTTTTAAACTTTCACTGTTCATTAATGAAGTCTCTTATCCATGTCTAATACAACTTTCTTGTCATGCTTCCAGTTGGTTAAAAAAATTAGCAGAGTTGCCTAGATAGGAAATAGGCAGAGAATTTGCTTTTTATATTACTTGCCTATGTAATATTATTGGAGTATATTGGGTCATCTTTAATTTTGTAATGTGATTATTTTTCTTTGGATATTTTAAATTTTGTAATTGATACAACTTTGTATCTGCCAGTTTCTCAAGTTAAACTTTTGAAATACAACAAATTCTTGCCTATTAAAGGGATGCTTTTACACATACTGAACATAATTTCTACGTATTTCAGGGAGCTAAAGCATAAAGTACTTTGAAAAAACAAATCTTTAATACAGGGTTTCTGTTGCACAAGAATTTGAAAGGTCTAACACACCTCCCAGGAAGATCTATGGACTTGGAGCCTCTTGCCCTGAGCAGGCTGTATGGCAAGGAACCACAATTAGCCACCAGATGAGGCCACAGAGAGCATTCAGGTTTTCATGAGTTCCCTGGCTGTATTTCACCGAAAACACAGTCATCATAGGAGTCTTCCCTTCAGAAATCTGAGTTTGACCAACTGTCATTATCTTATTTTTTCCTCCATCAAAAATCACTCAGCTCAGTCTAATAATCAGTGCTGAAGGGGGTTGAAAGAGCCTACAGTGCTATTTATCATTTGTGTACCTTTCTTATTTAGCAGTAAGAAGAGCACTTTACATTCCTTTTAATACAAATCTACACTATTGTTGTTTTGATGAACATGTCAATGAAGTAGAAAGCATGCTTTAAAAAATATTTAACTTGCCAATGTTTCAATTTCTGAGCTTTAATTGTCTCGTTTTGATGCTTATAATGGCAAATATTGATCTTTCAGATCAAAGTTTTCCATGCCAAGTGTCTCAGGTATATTTTCTGTGCAGTTTCAGTTCAAATAATTCTGTTTTTCCAGGAGGGAGAGCAGGGAAAAAACTGTTATGCTTAAATAAAACCATATAGCTATGCCATTCTAGCTATCCCTGCACCCTGCTTTGGAGCAGTTTGGCAGGATCAGGTGGCATTTTTAACTCCCTGCAAAAGTGAGCTGACATATGGCTGAGTTACGAGACTTAGAAAAATTCCCTTGTGTGCTCTCAGCAGACATTTGTTAGAATAGTCAGCTAAAAATTTCAGAATATCTGTTTTGTGCTGGATATCTGTTTACTGGTTAAACTGGTACCTTCATTCTGGAGGTGCAGGAAATACACGTAGTTTTCCTGTTACTCCTCCTTCTACCATTCCTGGAAGAAGAAAGGGCTACCTCCCCCAGTACTGCAGGCTATTTTGTTGGCAATAGGGCAACATGAAGCAAAAACAGAAAGTAAGGGGAGTGTAAGGATGAAGCAGCATAGAGGGGAGATAGTAATACAAAACTGAGGCTGCAAACACAATCCATGAGAGCCAAATCAAGGACTAGAAACAGGAAATCACAGTATGAGAAAAGGAAGAAATACCTAATAATTTATTAGCTACGTTATATTCTGCTTAAACCAATGTTTATACAGACTGTTACCTTTTTTTTTTTTTGGCTTGGTATGGTATGACTTTTGGCAAGCTGTCTAGTCCACGAAGGACTGCAACATCTCTGCAAAGATGCTTTTAGTACTCCCGATCACCATGCACCTGACTTTGCAGCAAAAGGAAGAGGATGGAGAGAAACTGGACTATAAGCTGGTCTTCTGGACCTACTCTTTGACACCAATGTGTCTATATCAGTCTACCTGTATCAGGTAATAGGAGCTGGAAGACCTGTAGCAGCAAAACATTCCTCTTTGAAATTAAGAGCATACTTGTGTTCCCCACAAGTTCCTTCCATCAGCACTGTCCTATGTGACTGAGGGACCCTGGAGTTCCTGGCAGAAATGCCCTGAGCTTGACAGCACCCAGGGATGGTCTGTGTGTTCCAGGAAAAGGGGGAGCCCATATAAACTGTAGAGTTAAGTCACTCTTTGAGGGCCAAAACAACTAAGAAACAAGAACTACAAGGGCAATCTTAATTTTTGTGTTTTCTTAAATTATACATGAGTAAATGTCACAAAGCTGTTGTATTTAATATTGTATTTAGATTGTCTGAACTGGATACTAGGGAGCTAAGGAAGCTAAGAGAAGTTGCTTAGAATGCATGGACAGTACAAAAAAAACCCCTTCAAAACCCAAATCAGACTCTCCTATGAAATGGCTTAGATTTTCCTTGGAGATCTGGCTCTCTCATACACACACACAAAAAAGTTTCTTATAGCTGTTATGCATTAATCGTTCTCTGGGCTGGTTTGGTGTCTGCTCTCCACCGGCTGCAAAAAAAGGTGATGGGACACTTGTCACCAAAGGCATCACTGTGTTCCTCCTGTGCTATACAGCTCTAGCAAGACAACTGCCCCCAAATCCATGAATTTTATTCTGATTAGAAAAACACCAAATTAGTCTCATTTACATATTGCTGACCAGGTCAGAGGCTTTAGATTTCCCGAAAAATCATTTGAATCTGCTTTTCTAGTCAACATACTTCCGGTTTTGTTTAAAATGTCCTGTCACCAAGATCAGGAGACTGGCAATAGACTTCATGAACTGGTAGGCTTGCAGGAAATTACACCTTTTGTGACTGTTAACAATGAAAAGAAGATATAGCCTTAAAAATGTATTTTTCTTTCATAATTTGAAAAACATGATGTAGCAGCTGTTATCAATAATAGAACCACAGATGTACAGACATACTATAATTTTTTTTCTCAAGAAATCCAAAATGAAAGCTTGGGATACGCATAATTTTGGGAGCCAGGCTTTGCCAAAAAAACTATTGACTTTTCCTATGCTTTATCATTAATAAGACAGAGTAGGTTGAGAGTGCAAAGAGGTCCCTGTCACGCTTCTGTGGGCATGGGAACAGCGATGTTTGTGTCACGCACAGTCAGCGAGGCACTGTGCGTGTTTGGGTGCAACACTGCCCTTCACTACCCCAGAAAAGCAGCCTGGCTGTCACTGCAGCTTGTCCTTGGTACAGTGATGGGAGCAAGAACTTCTAGCACTCACAGCAAAGACAGTATTACTATCACACAATGCATAATCTTGCTATGCCCACAACAGCTCCTGTATTTTAATACAGCATTAAGTGTACTGGACTGTTGCTAATATTGATTTGATTTCTAAGAGTAGGCAGAGGAAGAATAAAATGATAAAATGTACAATTCCAATGTTCAGATTTGTGAAATTGAATTTACTTCCCTACTAGAATTAATTGCTTTTAGTTTCATACTTGTAAGTGCACAGGCTGGCTGACCTGGAAAACTTGGATAGAATTTTCAAGTAACAGCAGATCCTAATCTTGGCTTGAATAAAAGCCTTGGCGTGAGCTGATTTAATGAGATATTTATGTGAGTTGACTGAATCCTAAGTTTCCTATTCCATTATTCTTTATGGAACTTTGACATTTTTTAAGTCTGTAATATTTTCCAAATTGATAAGTAATATATGCTTTAATGAATATAACAATTTCTGATGCTCTTTAAGTAGAATGATAGAATATTTTTTGTTTAGTACAACTATATAATATAGTTTCAACAATGCTCATATTGCTAACTTGGCTTGGATTCAGGGCACCAAGGTAGGATTTACTTCTCCTGCA
The DNA here is from genome assembly GCA_013396695.1 of Sakesphorus luctuosus. Classification (NCBI taxonomy): domain Eukaryota; kingdom Metazoa; phylum Chordata; class Aves; order Passeriformes; family Thamnophilidae; genus Sakesphorus; species Sakesphorus luctuosus. Next base: position 70,268 of record VWZD01012012.1, on the reverse strand, counting down.
AAAAATGATATTGCTGATAAGAGACTGATACCACTGGAGTCCCTGAAGTTGCTTTCCAGGAATGAGGTAAGACTGGGCAACAAATTCCTGACCCAGAGCAGCACATGCTTAATATTCAGAATGGGATACTGACAGCCCTGTTTAACTTTCAAAATGCACGTATTTACCCCTGGTTGGGGGAGGTGGGACGGATGGAGAGAGGGTCCCTGCAGCTCACTTGAAGATTTCTCATTGAAACTGATATCCTAGTGATAGACTTCTGTGAAGAATGGTTGTCAGGATACTCCCTTCAAAATCTCAACTTCCTAGATCTTTTGTGCTTGATTAAAAACTAAATAAATCTGAAAGCATGTTACATTTGTTGATTAGACTATAATTAATATGTTACTAAAAAGATTATTCCAGAAAAGTACAGGTTTCTCATAAACTTTGGTTTTGATTAGCAGTGGCAGTTAAAAGCATGAAAAGTAAAATATTTGCCTATAAATATTTTTTATATTTACAGCCCTTGAGGGAAATTGTCTTTTTATTTATACAGCTTATATAAAGAGAGACTTTTTTTTTTTTGCAAAATTTCTTTCACTACACTCATATGATAAACATTAAATCTAGCTCCATAAAAACATATTTTTAAAAACTTTTAATATAAGCTGTGGTAGAATATTATAAAATAGATAGATATGGTATACTGGTATAAATTTGTTCCAGACCAAGGCATATTATTAATGTAATATTTCTGAAGCCCTAAAAAATAAGACTTATTAATGGAAAAAAGGAATACCTGTAACTGCATTGTGGGGCCATTTGTTTCTGCAAACTTATGCTCAGAGACCGATCAACAAACAGTATTTCCTACATAGAAATGAGAACTTGATCTGATGTTTTTGACGTTTTCTTTTTATTTTTAATAAGATGAATTGAAAATCCTTTAGTTTTTGGCAGTTAGGGGGCCATGCCATAAGTTTATTCTCACTAATATCAAAGACTTCAACTGTTCATTTTGTAAGCAGTGAATTACTTTTTCCAATTCATTACAGAAGTAGAAATGTTTGCATATTCAAAAAATTAAATTAATTTTTATTCCTGAGGTGACTGTAGGGCTTCAGTTCCAGAACAGGATTTCTAGGTAGAATTTTTGCTTGTGTGTGGCTTTAGTTTGAGGGGTGTTTTTTTTAAATTATTCCTATGTTTGGGTAATGACAGCAACAATTCTTTTGTTTCTGACTTGCTCTTGTTTCTTCTTCTCATTTCCTGTTTGGTGACCTTTGCGTTTTCCCTTCCTTTGTCAGCGTTTAAGAGGCACAAAGTAAATGATGGAGTAAGGTCAAAAGCATCCAGGTGAGAAAAACCATCTTCTTGGCCAGAACAACCTGCTGTCCTGAATTACAAAACCAGCTGAAATTTCATGGGTCCATTGCTGCAATGAAGTGGCAGGCCTAGCTAACTGAAAGTAAGTAAACGATGGGTGTACTGGAGCATAAGCTGTACAGTTTCTGGCTTCTTTTAGCAGGATGATCTGCAGTAGGCAATGCCAAGCCAAGGCACACAATGCACTCATTTTCCCCTAGTGCACCCCACTGCAAGTCTTCTCTTGCCAGAGTTTTCCTGCTTTTGGCAATTAGTTTCTATCACAGGAGTCCCTGCCCAGGCAGGAGTTAGTTCACTGACTCTATGAAAGTGCTATTTCTGGCAGAGAAAAGGCAACTGCAAAGTGGACAGACAAAATTTACAGTGCTAGACTTTCTTCTGCACTCCACTGAACTGCTGTTTCTCAGATCACTTCAATGCACCATCTTGGTTCTCTCATGCTAGTTCATATGGCAGGAGATCACAGTTCCACACCATGAAGCACAGAATGATGTTCTTTCTTACATTCTCACTGTCTGACAGCAGACACAGCAGCCACATCCCCTCCATGCAGTGAGTAGAGACAATGTATCTCATAATGCAGAGAGATCAAATATGCACTAAAGTTACACCAACTACTGTCTAATTATTAGTTCAGCTTTGCAAGTTACTAGATACACATTACCTAGAAGAACAGTGAACTGATGTAAGACAAATACTAACTTCAAAGCTATAAAAATATTAATCTCTTTCTCTTGTAAGTAAATAAAAATTTAAATATCAATATAAAAGCCTTTAGTCTGATTCCTTATAAATCAGCCATACCTCACATCTAGTAAAAGCTAAATGAGGTCATAACTATTCTATTCCAGTTTTTGGTAATTTGCATTTAGTAATTTCACAGTATATTTCAAGGTGACGAAGCAAATCTGGGTGCATAAAAAAGGATTAATTTACAAAGGATTAATTTTCAGTTAGGTCATTCTTACCCTCATATGTATATACACACATTTGGAAACAACAGTTTTATTAACTTGAAATCATATTTTCTATTGGGCATATAAACTAGAATTGTCAACAATTGTCAACAATTTTGATAACCATTTTTCTCCACAGCTGTGCCATCAACAATTATCTCAACCCAGAAATGCATGAATGCATAGTTTTAACGTGTGTAATTTTTATAATCACTACTCTTTTGCACAGCTAATAGGTGTTTCCTTTTATCACATTCCCAACTTTGGCCTTTTTTTTTAACTTTTCTGCTCTTGGTCCGGAATTTTTATCCACATTTTACTGTATCTTTATTTATCAGTACAAGTTTTAGTGCCATTTGCTGAATCATGCTGATTTAGTCTGAAAGTAAAGGTAGTGATGTCTTAGTCATAAGACCTGATATATACTCATGGTATTAAAAGCTATGACAACAATCTCAGTCAGCCTAAGAACAAAACCCAGCTCCTATCACTGAAATACTGAAAGGCAGAATTCTTCATTCTGTTGGAGTAGGAGCTGATTTCTCTTGAAATTTCTTTCCAGATTCAGAGAGTAACTCCAGTATATATAAAGACTTCCAGGTCTTCTAATTCAGCTATGATAGTTATATCAGATGTAAGAATTCAAGAGTAAAGGAATCAATACAAATAACAGGTGAAATTCTGGCCCAAACCCAGAAAAGAAGTGCAAAACTCTCCCTACATGGATTAAGCCATAATTTCAGAATTTCAGTCTCCCAAAGCAAATTGAACTCTTCTAGGATTATTATTAATTATTAAATGTGGCAGTCTCTTACCCATGCATATCTAAAAACACACAAGAGAACTTTATGTGTGGGGTTTTTCTGGTGTTTTGTTTGTTTAATTTGTCTGCTACTAAGTACATGTGTACATAGAATATAAAACTTTGTTCTGGGTAATGGTAGATGTGAATCAATTGTTATTGATTGATTCTATGCAAGACCACAAATTTTAACTTCTTTCTCTTATGCTTTTGTTAATACACAAAAATAAGCAAACAGCAGATACCTTGATACTTTCTGATACCCTTCTTCATATACCAAGTGAGCTGTTAGCTGCAGTCTTACAGTTTTCCTTCTCTGGAGATCAACTGTCTCATGGCATCTTCTTCGACTATGCAATGCAGTCATAGCAAACTAGATGAGCTGTGCCTTCCACACAGTAGTTCCTTCAACAGAGGCACTTTGTGTATCAAAATGAAAGGGCAACACTGAGGAGGGTGTGGTGCCTAATCTGGTCCAGGCACTAAGAGCAGACCCTGCTACCCTGTGATATGGCAGAGCCTGCAGGTTTCACAGGTCTTTTCCGCCTTTTAATCCTCCTGCCAGGAGCTTCCAGAATCCCTTTCAAGAAGCAGGATGTGCAGCTGGTGTTTCAAAGCCTACAAAGTAAGCTCAGTTGAAATGCTGATGTTCAGTATTTGCAGTTGCTGCAAATATTCAGTGCACAGTAAATGTACTGTTCAGTTCAGGTGTAGTAATTAACATCTGCTATTCAGTATTGCCATCCCTCAGTGATGAGAGATGAACAAGGCAGACCTTCCCCCAAAATAAGGAATGTTAAGTTTTGATAGGTCTTTTATATATATATTTATAAAATTAATTTTAACTGTAATTTAGGGATTTTTTGGTACTTGTATGGTGCCTTTGATCCATGTTGTTAAGGTTTTCTCCACATTAAAAAAAACACAGAAATTAAAAGAATAATGTTTAGAATCTGTTACAGTTAATGATTCCAGAAAAGTAAATTTAAAGGAAAATACAAAATTTTAATTCAGGAGAAGCATGACAGTTGACATACTTGAAAGAATTTTTGTATGTGAAGAAAATATATTTGATATATGAATTTATATAGTATTATGTGCTGATCATCAGCATTTAAGCCTCTATTTAATTATACATGGTAAGCACCCATGATTAATATTCTGAATTCTCTACTGAAATTCTATTGAAAGAACAACATCAATATATTAAATAGCTCATCTTCAGGCACAATCAGGGGAAAAAAAGCCTTTTGCGCTCTTTCCCTGAGCTGCCTCCACAGAATAAGTTGCTAGTTTAGCTGAAAGCAGCCACTTCACAAAAGTACAACTATAATATTCTGTGTGTGCACATATACATTTACAAGTACAGTGTTGTCTCTTGGTGTCTGTTCTGTTAACTGACTTAATAAAATATATAACATTGGAAATAATGCTTGTTTTTGCTTTCTGATGAAATTACTTTGAAAGTGGCTTTAAGGAAAAAAAGTCACCCAAAAAAGTACTGTTAAATAAATCACAGTTAGATTTGCGAATAGGCTGATTACATTTGGCTGCACAACTGAATAACAAATTGTAGAGAAAATGGCTTTTTAAGCTTACAACTACATGTCTGCCCTCAGGCTGACCCAAGAGTCCTTTCACTTTAGCTCCAAGCCATTGCTTTGCTGCTAAGCATTACCTAGAACAAAACTGAAATCATGGGCAATTACAATTACATGCTCATTTAGATGTGCAATTGGTCATTTTTACACATGCAATATGACACAGTCTTTCATAAATGTATTCTGCTTTCCTGAATCGTATCTACTACAGGGAGTAAGTATGACTGTGTGGCTTTCTGCAATCTACAGCATTTAGGAGCACTATCAGTATGTTAAAAATAAATAATCTCCGATGAGTTTACCGAATAGCAAAAACCAGTTGGTTTTGGGGTGAGTTTTTTATGTATGTAGAAGCATCTTGTTCACACAACTACTAAACTTTTAATATTTGTACTTTGTACATATAGTACATCTCTCTTGGCTAGACCTGTCATTGGCCCTTCAAATTAATTACTCTATATATCAGGTATTGGAGAGAACACTAGATTATCATCATGTAATTTAAGAACATAGACAATACCAAATCAAGTAGAAATTTTCAGTAGTGTAATTACCATCACCAGGCAAACTGGGAGCCAACGAATAAAAGCTAAAGTTTTTTCCACTTTATGTTTTTATTTCCCACAATCAGAAGCACAATTCTCTCTAGGCACAAGCAAAGTGGCTTAAGACAGCAGGTTGCTGGGATCTGTGAAATGGCTGCAGTCCAGTGCTCCCTCTTCCTATGCCAGACGCTGGAAAAGCCTCACTGCTACTGCTGGTATTGGCAACTCATGGGCAGCAGTGAGAGAGGTGATAACTATTCCTGCTGGGACAGTCAGAGCCTCAAAAACAGCCAATACCTGCCCTAATATTCCCATCTTCCCACCAGGCCCAGGAGCTTTCAAGTACCTGCCACATGCCATTTTTTATCTCTTGCCCTATTTCTGCTTCTGCCCCTTCTCTTTCCCTTACAGATTAAAAGCAACAGCCCAGTTTCCAGCCTCTATGAAAAACATGAGTAAGGTTTCTTACTGTTTAGTTCATTCTTAGCATATTTAAATCTGTAAAAATACTGGAAGAGTGTGTAGTTCTACATTTCTGTAGTGATACCATTTCAACACATCAAGAAGGGTTGTGTTCACCTTGTGTAAAGTACCTGACATGCTTTTTTCAAAAAGCACAACAGTTGAATGAAAAACCATACCTTTATCTTAGTTGCCCCATTGACTTTCCCATCAGTAACAGTTCTGGAGTAGCAGCCAACATTAATATTTATGTGCACTTACATATTAATAATTGATAATCAGACATGAATAGAAGAGTAACTCTTTTACATGACAATCTTGTGAGAATAGATGGTGGGTCAGAAGAAACAGGATATGTCTGACTATAATTCACTTGGGGAAAATAACTGTAAACCAGACTTTAAATGGCAGCAAGTGGGTTAGTGAGCGTGCAGAAGTACTGCATCAATGTCTGCAGAAAGGAACTGGATTGTGCACCATGCATGAACACTTGAGGAGGCCAACTGGAAGATGATGTGTTAGGAGGGAAGGCTACAGGAGCATGACATCTGTGTGTAGTAGCTGCTATTTCAGGCACAGTATTCAAGTGTGCATACCTAAGTTAATAAAATTCAGAGACTGCAGCAAAGAAGAATCAAGATGCTTGATGAAATAAAAGTCGTTATACAGGACTGTAGATCTTAATGTTGTAATTAAGTACTTGCTATTTATATAGTTATGTACTTGATGGTACCTATCTATTCTGAACCTCTGCAATCCTTAGCAGTAGGTGATTTAAATAGGTATTAACAAAATTAACAAAAAAGATAAGGACTTTAATTAATGTTGCACATGTAAGTCAGGTGACTATGAAGTGTCGCAAACTAACACCAGGGAATTTTAGTCTGCTCCTCTGGGATTTAGCAGGGCATTTCCATTGTTATTCCTGGTGACATATTGTGAAACAAAATGCACTTGAATTTCCAAAGCATGCAGGGTATGTAACTGGGAGGCCAGAGGCCGTTCTCTGGTCCCTCCTGCCCAAGTAACTGGTTGGTGCCACAGGGCAGGTTGGTGAGGGCACTTCTCCAGCTCACTGACAGCTTTCCAATGCCTGTGGATTTCCCTTTTCTTTCTGGACGAGGTTAGCTTTGGGCGCCTCACTGTTATGTTCAAAAGTCACTCATTTTCTCCCGGTTTCCACTGTAGAATAGAATCATAGAATCGATTGGGTTGGAAAAGACCTCAGATCATCAAGTCCAACCCTTGGTCCAACTCCAGTCCTTTTACTAGACTGGACTGGCACTCAGGTCCATGTCCAATCTTAGTTTAAAAACCTCCAGGGATGGTGAATCCACCACCTCTCTGGGCAGCCCATTCCAATGCCTGATTACTCTCTCTGGAAAGAATTATTTTCTGGTCTCCAACTTCAATTTCCCCTGGCAGAGCTTGAGCCCGTGTCCCCTTGTCCTATTGCTGAGTGCTTGGGAGAAGAGACCAACCCCCACCTGGCTGGAACTTCCCTTCAGGTATTTCTAGACAGTGATGAGGTCACCTCTGAGCCTCCTCTTCTCCAGGCTAAACACCCCCAGCTCCCTGAGCTACTCTCCCCATAGGGTTTATGCTCCAGTCCCTTCACCAGCCTTTGTGCTCTTCTCTGGCCCCGCTGCAGCCCCTCAGTATCTTTCCTGAACTGAGTGGCCCAGAACTGTAAGGCCCTGACGGAGCATGACTCGCTCTGAAGGCCAGGAGAGGACACCACCTTTCCTTATTTCCAGCCCCTCACACGCCGACGGAGCCGCTCGGAGCCGCCGCCGGGCCCGCGGCGCCACCTTCAACGGCCGCGCCCGCCACGCGGGGAGGGCCCCGCGCTGAGTGAGGGCCCCGCGCCGAGAGGGCCCTGCGGCAGCTCCGCGCGGCGGCCAGCAGGGTTTGTTTCTTGGGCGCTGTGGGCCGCCGGTGCGCTGCCATTTTGGGCGAGGGGGGCACGGCCGGTTCCTGGTTACTCGTGGGGAATTTTCACGAAAATTTTGTCTGCTCTCTTTGACGCGTTCGGGAAAGAGTCTTCCAGAGAACAGACGAGGTGGGCCCTCGTTAAGATGTCTGCTGTCAATGGCTCAGCAATTTTAATTTATCGTGACTTCAAAATTTATTAGCTCTGTATCATATTGAAAGGAAATATTTAATGCATTTTTTCTAGAGGTTATTTGGCATTGACAATTTTTGGATTGACAGGAGGCTGAACATGAGCCAGCAGTGTGCCCAGGTGGCCAAGAAGGCCAGTGGGATCCTGGCCTGTATCAAAAATAGCGTGGCCAGCAGGACCAGGGCAGTGATCCTTCCCCTGTACTCTGCGTTGGTGAGGCCACACCTTGAGTATTGTGTTCAGTTCTGGGTCCCTCAGTTCAGGAAGGATATTGAGGTCCTGGAATGGGTCCGGAGAAGAGCAACAAGGCTGGTGAAGGGACTGGAGCACAGGTCCAATGGGGAACGGCTGAGGGAGCTGGGGTTGTTTAGCCTGGAGAAGAGGAGGCTCAGGGGTTACCTCATCACTCTGTACAACTACCTGAAAGGATGTTGTAGCCAGGTGGGGGTTGGACTCTTCTCTCAGGGAATCAGCAGTAGAACAAGAGAGTACAGGTTTAAGCTCTGCCAGGGGAGGTTTGTGTTGGATATCAGAAAGAAATTCTTTACAGACAGAGTGGTCAGGCATTGGAATCGCCTGCCCAGGGAGGTGATGAATTCACCAAGCCTGGAGATTTTTAAGATGAGACTGGACATGGCACTTCATGCCATAATCTAGCAATCAAAGTGGGATTGGATTAAGGGTTGGACTTGATGATCTCGGAGGTCTCTTCCAACCCAGCTGATTCTATCATTCTATAATTCTGTGATAATGTCCAGCTTGTTAAGATACTAATAAAATGCTGGTTCTGCAGAACCGCTGCTGGGGCCTGCGTGCTGGTGCCGGAGGCTTCCCTGTGCCGGGCAGGTCTCCCATTGGAATAACTCCTGCCAAGCAAAGTGGTCTTTGTAAGGGGCAAGTCTTGGGATGCTGCCCCTGCTGCACTAGTCTTTCATGGAAGCAGTTTATTTCTCTGCTATTAAAACTGGTTTTTCTCCACTTCTCTTGGTAGTAGTCATATCTTAATTCAGGAGTCTGGGCTATATAACTTCAGACTTTTTCTAGCCCCTTCCTTGGGGAAGGAGGGATGTTGGGCAAGAGGGGCAAAATGTGATGTTTTGATGTCATCACGTACCTTTTTAATTGTCAGGATGCTATAAAAATACAGGTGTGCTGCATTCCAGAAGCTAGCCAGCCTCTGAAACAGTTTTCCCTGTTTTTAAAAAGTGTGCATGTCATTTCCATATGGGCTATGGAGGAAAACTTGCCTTTTTCTTTCTTTTTTTCCAGGTCTTCTGATTCAAATCTCTGTTACTACTGCCTTGCTTTATGTGGAAATTTAGTATAAATATGGCTTAAACAAGTATTCCCAGTCTGGGTAAAATGAAATACGTCATCCATATCAGTAGTCTTGGTTAATTCAGCTGCAGGAATTATCATTGCTGCTTTTGACTACAGCTTTCAATTCTTCCTTTTTTTTAAAGATGAACAGATAGGAAAAGAAGGAAAGCAGATTTTTTTCCTAGCTTTAGTTAAGTTGTTCTAATTCAGACAGTTAGCCATTTAACAGTTGGTTTCTGGACCTGAGTGGGTTGAAGCTTCATATATTGGAAAATTGTTCCTTGACTATATTAGAAGTTCAGTGTTCAAAAAATTATAATGTAGTAAATTATCAGATGATTTTTCATTTTCTTTTTATAATGCAAAGACCAGTTAAAATTGGGTGTGATACTTGGTCATGTTTTAAATATCTTAAATTCTCTTTTCCTGTTCCCTGCTGAAAATTGGTAATGTACTTGTAGCTCTTGCAGTCATGATAATTTCTTTTGAATTTTTCTTGTTATATCAATTATTCCCTTGTGTTGTAAAGTTTCTTAGAGAAAACAAAATTTCAGTATCATTTTTATTGTGTTGACTGTTGTTTCTGTTACTTTTCTCTAAAAGTGGCTGAAGTTCCTTCAAATCATAAAATCTCCCTTTTGACAAAGGAGATGCGAGTGAGATATATTTAGATACAGATATTAAAAGTGAACATACTACAACTGATTGTTTATTTAAAGTGGGAGATTTGTCAGCCCAGCACCACCTTCACAGTTTTTGGTGCTTCTGTAGTAGCTATACTGAGTGGGAAGATCCAAAACACTATTAATTTAACTAAAGTAGATACTAAAAGACAATTTAGGTAATGTGTGTGTATATACACACACACACACACATGCATATAAATATAGATATATAAGGGAACTCCTGTGCTGACAGTGGAGTGTAAGCAGTACACTGATGTTAATTAGTTAAAACCCCATTGAACTAAATTGTTAGGAAACACCTTCATGTCCATCTCATGTCCCCATCTCCTTTCTCCAAATGTACACACAGATACTCAGGGAAAAATCTGTTTGAGAGGAAGGTATAGGGTGGCTCAGTTGGAAGGAAAAATGAGAGAGAGGTCTGATTCTGCCTCCTCACAGAATTTGTCCAGCATATTCAATCATCTCAAAAAATTTCTGCGTCAGGCCTTTTCTGCTCTTGCCTGTAGCGTAGTGTGTTCTCAAATGCAGCTAAACGAGTGGCAGGTAGACTGCTCTTCTCACATAACCTCCTCATGTGAAACTGAACGCTCTCTAATGATTTCATCTGCTTTTTTTAAGTGCAATGTTTCAAAATGTTGCAGAAGCAAAAAAGTTCATTGGCAGATCCCTTCAGCCTGCACGACCTGTGCATCACCTGCCTTCTAAACAAGGTGAGTAGCATGGCTAAGGTACAGTTTACTTTTCCAAAGTTTTGGTTATGTTTAAGGGAGTAACAAGGAAGGGTAAGGTGATTTGTTTTGTTTTGTTTTTCCGAAGGACTTTGTTCAAACTAAAGTGGTGAATACGTATCTTGCAGTGTATCGATCTTATTATATCATCTCTGTGATAAAATATGAATTTAAACTTCATCAGGGTCATGCAGAACTCTTTGGTGCTGTACTTCTAGCTTGACATCTGAAATCTGGCTTCAGAAAGCTGGATCAGGCTTCTCTGTTAAATTTGAGTTTCTTGGGTTAGTTGACACCTGCTATTGAAAACATAAAATACACATAATTTAACAAATATATTATCTACATTTTACTGTAAGTACAGTACATTGTACTTCACTGTTTTCTAGCGTTTGTACAAGTTTAAAACAAAAAAATGCCCTGAAAAGCATAAGAAAAAGAAACCCTGCAGTATGTATGTCAGGTGTGAATGTTTTGTTTTTGTTTTTAAATCTCTCTATGCCTCCTAGATATTGCAGTATTACAGCTGTTATTATTGATAAGTTAAACATTGTTGGTGGCCAGAGAATCATCAGCTTTGCTGCTGTGGACTGAAGCTAAGTGACATGATAAATTTTTATTTTCTATAAAATTCATTGGAGAAGTGGAAAAGGGGTCCTGTGGTGATCTAGAGCCTTTAAAGTTGTGAATAAATGGCAGTTAAATGTCACCCTGACACCGGATCCCATCAGATCTCGGAAGCTCAGCAGGGTCAGCCCTGGTTAGTACTTGGGTGGGAGACCTCCTGGGAATACCAGGGGCTGTAGGTTCTAATCCCAAGGACTTCACTGTCACTGTCCAAGCTCGCTCAGCCGTGGCGGATGAACCTCAGGAGTTAAACAGTGTGACCAGTTCTGCGCATGCTGTGCCTCACCTAAAAAATCCACTGTGCAGGCTGGAAGGGCATGCCCACATGGGTAGGGCCCTTCCCAAATCTTCATTTGTGAAGCCAAGCCATCATCATCATCATCAAATGCCTGTATAATCTCTCTGCAGTGAGGAATGTTCTTGTGGCAAGTCATGTGGAGTCTGTTGAAATTATTTTTTTTTAATGTTTTATCTTCACCAGCATCAGCCATTTCATTAAACGTTCAGACTGAGTTACCTGGCAGCACTGAGGTGTGTTTGCAGAGTAAGGTTAACTGGGTGAGTACTGAGTAAATACTAGATGACAGAGTTGATGGTGTGTGTTCTATCATGTTATAAATTGGAAGTCAGCTGATCCATTATGCTACCAAATGAAAAGCAAACAATTTCCACCTAGGAGTGTCCTTGAATCTGAATGTTTTAAACCAGCAGTGTCAGAACTGTTAAAAGGAATTATGACTTTCAGGAATGCCTTTCCCTGGTATTTGCATGCAGTAGTAGATGAAAAATGCAGCTTAGGAATTTAAGATTCTTACGAAAGTCTGTGTGGCTTTTCTTTAGTCTTCATTGTGAATTTAGGACAGCTCTTTTAAACTTAAAGTGCACATTATTCCATCTTTGCTTATTATGTATAAATAATAACATTAATTTTTTCATTGTTGTTAGCATATGCACAAATTCATTTGAGACAGCAAACTTATGAAAACTAGACAATTGAAGACTTCCAGTGCATTCTGTAGTTACATTTCATTCACTGTGCTGGACTGGGTAATAAGTGAGTGGTATCTTTAAAAGGAACAGAAGCACACTAGAGCTTTATTGACAGAAATACTTGGTTTGGGGCATGGTACAAAGCGTCCTTTGGACTTTGTAGCTATTTGCTGCAAAATGAAGTTTGAAGTCTTCCAGCTGAATCTGAATTTGATTTGCTGTTGATTCTGCTGTGAATGTTCTTCAGAGCAAATTGATAGTTTGCAGGTTTTTATTAGAACAAGTACCTGTTAATTTTCTTTTTTCCTTTTTTATTTCAGAAGTGTTTTAATAATCCTGTAGTCCTTCTTACTGTGTAAAGCTTCTGGAAGTTGCCTTTGACTTTAAAAAAAAATTTGAAAAAGTCAAGGTGTTAGGAGCCCATCCTTGATCACATATAGGGAAATTACCAGTTGTACTTGTCTCTTGAGCAGTAGTTATTGCAGAGAACAAACAGAACAAACTATTGCCTTTTAAATAAGCCTGTGGCCAGTAGCATTGTAGTATTGTTTCAACAATATTTGGCTACATGTAGCTGCATATTGCATTTCTTTAGTGTTAGTATAGTTGTATTTTTTTGTGTTTTTAAACCTTTTCTTGGGCATAGGATACAGAGAAAGCTTTTTAGTAATACTTTTGATGGTAAACTGTTTCACAGTACCCCAAATACCGTCTGAGTAGTGAGTGCCCTATGAATTCCTTCTTGATGGGCAGCATTGGCCTCAAGGCTGGCAGAGCAGCTTCACAGAATATTTTTCTAAACAGTTTTAGTTCTGAAGATACTGAGCCTCAATCTGGTCATAAAGAGTTGCCTGTTACCACTCTTTAATCAGTTTTGCTGAATATTCTCTATGTTTCAAAAAGCCATCAGTATGACAAAGCTGTACATTGTTATCCTCTTGCTGTTGGCTCTTGATATGGTGAAATAATGTCCCCATTCCTAGAATATAAGTATGTATAAAGATATACACACACAGGCATGCACACAGGCACACACAGAGACAAACTTTATGAACTTGTTCAAAATTGTAATTGCATTTCAGGTACTTTAAATCTCACTGCCTTTGCCTTTTTAGCATACAGTAACAATGCTTTTTATTTACAGTCATAAAACTGATTGCCCTTATCTCCTTTCCTTCCTTCTCCAGCATATTTCCTTTTACAGCAGATAAATGACCATAACACTAAACAGATTGTCAAGTGGAAAACAACAACTTAATGCTGATGTAACACTTGGGATTGCTAAAGGAAAATCAGATTTTTTTCAACTTCTTATACCAGTCATAGTCTTATGTAGTGACAGTCTATTAAAGAGAGAGTAAATATCCAAGGTAATATCTATATCAACTTGGATATTTGCAATATCAGCTATATCAAGTTAGGATACAGGAAGTGCAGGTTACTCTTTGGAAAGCAGGATGAATGGTGAAGATTTTAAAAAGTAAAGCAGATTGTATTTGCCACTAACTTTTAAGTAGATTTTTAAGAATAACAGATGCTTTAGAAACAACCCAAAAAAAGCCAACTCTGAGAAACCATGTTATTAAGTCAGTGAAAGGACTGAAGAAGAATTTGGTAACCATATTCTCCAAACTGCTTTACTCTGGGATATTAAGTGTGCACACTTAAAGCTGCTTAGACTTCTGCCAGAAAAAAGGAATTGTCCTTACAGCACATCCTGGGTGCTGGTCAGTATTAGATTCAACTCTAACAGTAAATTATAGAATTAAAGCTACTATTTGAGCAACTTGCACTTTGAAACTTCCAGTCTTAGAGGAAGTGGAGAAGAGCCAGTGTTAATGAGCACAGTGATCGTGCTTGCATTTAGGATATTAGCCTTGGTTCTTAGGAATTTCCACCAGAGCAGTATTCGGAGTGAAAATGCCTGAATGCTCACTGTGCATCAAAGTGGGTGATTTAAAGGAAAGGATGATTTTCATTCCGTTGTGGTATGCAAAGAATTTTCAGAAAATCTGGAGACCGTGGAGTTCACTACTTCAGATCTCTGATGTAGAGAGAGGCTTGAAATGTCTCCATCAGTCAGTAATGGCTTTAACTTACTACTTCTTAACTACCATTTAAAAAGTTATGTTGGGCTTCAGAAATACGTGCCCTCCTCTTGGGATATTCATTATAGATGGATTTCAAATAGGAAGATATTATGAGTATTGTCAGTGGTGATACTCAGGTATTAAGTTTTGGACTGAAAACCAAACATAATGGAGCAGTTGGCAGGATGATGTGGTGGGACATGGTGCAGGAAGAAATGTAAAAAATACAGGAGTGACATTGGCACATTGCTGTAAATTGTGCTTTATCATGCTTGTCTTTTTCTTATGGATTTGAAATGTGTTAAATCTTTCGTGGAAAGAGCCTTTGAATAGCTAAGGCTTGTGAATACTAGTTAAACATCACAAAGTAGTTGGAATTAGCAGTATGACTCTCTATTAACTTCATTCTCTGAAATCCCTAGGTTTTGCAGATTTTTTTCCCAGAGGTTTTAGTTTAGAAATTTAGTTTCAGTTTAGTTTAGACAATTCAGGAAAAGATAAATAAATTTCAACCACAGAAAATGGAAATGTGAGCAAGGTGAATAAAACATAAATATTTCACCATTTCACAGTTTGTAGTCTTAACCACACCATGAAAGCTGGTGGTGCATTTACAGTACAGTGTTAACTGCTGTCTTTGTGAAGAAAATAGGATTTCTTCTGCTTTTGACTTCCCATCTGTCTCAGAATGATGTTAAAATGCCTCAGCCAAACCTGTGGAGCCTTTTCAGAGCTAAGACAAACACTTGAGTATAAACTGCTTTCCTAGTTTCCAAAAACTCTCTTCAAGGTTTTGGCAGCTTGAGGGAAATCAGCATTATACTGTAGAAATTGGTTCTTGATGCTTAGGAAACCTTTTTGCTAAGTGAGAGAATCCAAGTCCATCCTTTGATCTTAAGGAAAGTCCTTCCTGCTTTTATTATTCCCCAGTGTAGAAGCTTCTGGCTGCATTCTAGTTGAGATAATAGAAAAGGAGGAGATAATTATGTTCTTTTTAAAAACTAGCAATAGCAC
>VWZD01012012.1:0-54946 GCA_013396695.1 Sakesphorus luctuosus | reverse complement strand
TTTTTAAAAACTAGCAATAGCACTGTAATATTCTGTGTAAAAAGTGGCTCTCAGATGTGTTTATCTGTATTGCTTTGTTGGACTATTACTTTATGGTATATAATTAAGAGGAACAGACATTCCACAGATGCAAATTAAACTGTGCTACAACTGTTATTTTTAACTAAGAAACATACATCCTTGTTTTAATATGCTTAAAGGAGATAAGCTTCATAACTTTCCTTCCTATTTTAGTCATCTAAAATGGCTGAAGTGAAGATCTTAACTCAAACTGTGATGCACTGTCCACCAAAACAACATGAATCAGGAGCAAAAAAAGGTAAAATACTGTATGGAGAGCTGTGTCAGGATTGTATTTTCTGGATGAAAGACACCTGAACTTTGAAGTGATGTGAGCTGCATTTTATTTTTTCTGATGAGCCAGTGCATTAGTAGTTTCGCTTCCTTCTGTACCACAACTGGAGAGTCATATGAAACCTCTGGTTTTCACGTAACACTCTAGAGAAGGTATAAAATTTGACCATACCTGAAGTGGAAAACTTCCACTGGTAGATTTGATTGCATATAAGGGTGTAGCTGTCTTTAAAAACACCAAACAAATGCAACAAAGCAAACAAAAAACAAATGCAAGAAAAAACAGACCCCGAGCATAACAAAAAATACTTCAAACAAAATCCTGGTTTTTTATAAGTTGCTTATGTGTGTAGAAGTGCAAATTTGAGTTGCATCCTTTGGTCTGTTAGTGGGGTCAATTGTTGCATACAAACTATTGCATGTAAGCAATTTAAAATGTAAGTACTTTGGCTTAGTTGTCCTACTCTTACAACAGTGGTTCTGAAATACTATTATTGGTATCATTAGAAATGAATTAATTTCTCTAATGATTAGCCCTAGACTATTTATTCTTATGTCAGTACTGTCCTTAAGGTTTGCTCCTTATGCTTTTCTCTCTGTACTGCCTGTCACTCAGTACTCATACAGCACTGGTATTAGCCAAAATTTTACTCTTTTTTTTCATTAGGGGATAATCTCAGATCAATTCTCACAGTACTTCTCTGCTCTGATTCCTTTCTTATTCTTCATTCTTAAACATGTCACAGGAACTGCATCGTTGATCCATGTTAGGTCATCGGTTCCTTGAGACAATTTCTTTTGTCTGTCTTCCTGTAATCAGGTATCCTACATCTCCATCTGTAATGTCCAATCTTTAAGTAATCTCTGAACACTTGGTTTGTTCTCTTGCTCTTAGTACTCAAGAAAGAATTCTTTTAAGTTTTACTGAGCCTCTCCTATTTTTCTCATTCTGAGGTGACCATCTCAGGTTCCAGAGCAGTAATTCTTCTCTGTCATGTGCTACTGCCTTGAAAGTAAGTCCATGTATCCCTTTTCAAGGTTGAGTTAATTTCTTCTATTCTTGATCTTGATAAATAGAATAGCATTCTATTCTTTGGATCTAATTGGATGTCAGACTTGTCAAGTTCTGTCTGTTTGGTGGTGGCTTTCTGATCCCTTTCTCATCGATTCTGCTTGTGGTTGTACAGACTGTTGTGTTCTACAAGGTCATAAATGGCTTCACATCAGATCTTGGTCTCTTTGTATGTTTTTCAGTGGTTAATTGCTCTGTGATGCCTCCCTTGAGTCTACTCCCCAACTCTCCACAATGTCAAGCTTTTTCTGATACTTGTTTTCAAAGGGCTTTTGTTTGTTTGCTGATTGTTGTAATCCTTTCCTTCAGAGTAATGCAACTTTAGAGGTCCTGTTGTTCAGCTGCTGCTTACAAGTAAGTCTTTTGTTTTCTTCTTTTTTCCCTTACACTGTAAAAGTCTTCTGGAACTCTTTTTATCTTCAGCTGTACTTTTAAGTTCTAGATAATAATTTCCATTTGATAGCTATTCAGTGGTACTATGCCTTCAGTTATCTGTCTCTACATTTCTTAAATGCAGCATGAGGTTCCCATGGGCCCACTTCTTGAGCTTTTCCAAGTCCTTCTGGATGGCATCCTGTCCTTCAGGTGTGTCAACTGTACCACTCAGCTTCATGTCACCTGTAAATTTGCTGAGGGTGCACATGATTCCAGTGTCTGTCATTGATAAAGATATTAAACAGTATATGGGACCCTGATGGATACCACTCATCACTCACTGTTCTCCATCTGGACATTGAACTGTTGACCTCTACTCTTGGAATCATAGAATGGTTTGGATTGTAAAGGACCTTAAAGATCATCTAGTTTCTACCCACTTCCACAGGCAGGGACACCTTCCACTAGACCAGGTTACTTAAAGCTCCATCCAGCCTGGCCTTGAACACTCTCAGGGATGGGGCATCTACAGCTTCTCTGAGAAACCTTTTCCAGTGCTTCACCACCTTGACAGGGAAAAATTTCTTCCTCATATCTAATCTAAATCTACGGTCCCTCAGCTTGAAGCCATTCTCCCTTGTCCTATCACAACATGCCTATAGTGCCTCTCCAGCCTTCTTGCAAGCTCCCTTTGGGTACTGGAAGGCCACAATGAGGTCTCTCCAGAGCCTTCTCTTCTTCAGGCTAAACAACCCAATCTGTCTGAGTCTGTTGTCACAGGAGTGGTGTTCCAGGCCTGTGATGAATTTAGTGACTCTCCTTCGGACTCACTTCATCATGTGATTGGATACAACTGTCCAACCAGTTCTACATGCAACAAAAAGTCCACCCATCTAATCCACATCTCTCCAATTGAGAGAGAAGGATGTTATGGGGGACTGTCTCAAAGGCCTTATAGAAGTCATCATCTTCATGGGTTTTTAATCAAGGGGGGAGAAAAACAAGCCACAAGTTTTCAAGTATGCATGTATTCTTCAAACTATTCTTTTTAAAGTTACCCACGTGCCCTCCTGTAGGTTCAGCAATTACTGCAATCATTTGTGGTCAAAGGAAGGAAAAAAAAAACATTCACAGTTGACATTGTCAACTTCTCTCTTGTCAACATCCTTCAGTCTGAGAAACAAAAACTAGTCCATCAGGTAACTGTGTAACAGTCTTTTGCAGGCAGCCCATAATTCCTAAAGGAGTAAACTTCTTTGTCACCAAGGACTATAAGTTTGTCCTTTCTTTGCCTAATTCCTTTCTTCCTGTTTCTGTTCTTGTTTGAGAACATCAGCTTAAAATGTGGACGTGACTAGATGTATTGTATCCAGTGCTGTGCTGGAATAGAGACAGTGCTGCAAACTCAAATGATAAACCTGCGTGTCCTAAGCAGAGTCCCTGACTCTTGTTGATTCAGCGTAAACCACTCAAAACTATTCCATTGGTGTTAATCTGTTTTCAAGTTTACATGCAGCAGATCTCATCATTACTTTTAGGAGTTCAAAGACATCCAAATTAGTAGCTCCAAGAAAAGAGATACTGTTTCAGCTGTCTGTCCCTTAGAAATACATGACACTTTGGTGTGAGTTAGATTCTTCTGGGATTTCAAGACCAATTTATGGTGGTTCTGTTAAATAGAACAAGATACAAGGAGTCTGTAACGTAAGGGTGGATTCACCTTTTTTCCTTCATGTTAATTTACTTTGTCAGTTTGATACAGTTGAAGTAAAATGCTCTGTAATTTACTACGAATTGTCCTGATGCAAGGTAAGACTGAAATTACTCCTGGTTTTAATGTTGATTTTTATATTCGACATGCAGCATTTCCACCCTTCTTTAAGTAACCAAGTAATTTTTCTGAATTCCCAATCTTAAGCCCTTAAACAACAATGTTGAACTTAGTGATTTTCTGTATTCACAGAAAGGATCCAGTACAGCAGAGATTTCCTTCTGAAGCTTTCAAGTGTGTCTCTCTCTCAGAAGAAGCCAGCGTTTCTTCCTGATCATCCAGTTGTACTTGAAAAGCCAGTAAGGGCATTTTTTGTATTGAGTGAAGTCATAAAAACATTCATGGAGGTTTTGACAACCCATTTGACAGGAAGCATTTTCCTTCAGACTAGCCTGCCAAATTGGTAAAACCTTCAAAAGACAAATTAGGCAGTTCAGCTCTGTTACTTTTGTGTGTAACTTCCCCAGTTGGTATTTCACATCTTACTATTTTGAGTACCTTATAAAGGGAAAGGCTTTTTCTCTGTTTTCAGGAAAAAAGATCAGGCATGTTTCCATATGTTCAAAATAAAAGAGAACAACCTTGATAAATTTCCATCTTGGTGAAAGTCTGAATCCAGTGTTTAATTGTCCATGCATCAGTGTCCACTACAAAACTATAAATGAGCTTAATGCAATTTATGTTATCATTGTCTCTGGTCTGTGGTTTTGGCAAGAAGTTAATAGAAATGAATGATGAATGTGAAGGATATCGAGGTGTGCTACCTCAACCTTTGCAATGAAATAATCCTCAGATACTTCGAACGCTGGGAGAACAAATACACTGGTTTGCATTCCACACCCCAAGTATGGGAAAATCTTCAGTGTGAACATTATAATATCAAATTAGGCTACATACTAGGCTGCTTTGGAGGCCATTGGGATGTAGTTCTGCTAAAAATAGGAATCCTGTTATGGAGAAGTATGTCCAGATGATTACTCTGTTGGCCACATTTGCTTCAGAAGTTAGTTCCACATTTTAAGTATGAAACCAGTTCGGCGATTGTTTTTCTTTTTTTTTTCTCCTGAGTTGACAAAATGTTTTGCTGTAAATATAGGATAAAACTATCCACTGGTGTATTCTAGTGTTGAATTTTAGTGTAGATATAGAATTTTTAGGAATTTGGGAGTTTGTTTGGAGGCATGAACTAAACACTGAAGCTCTGTGAATGTGGACCAGATGTATTTTTATGTCTGTGTGGAAATACCTGCTTGCATTTCACTAAGCAGTTTCCTCATTGGGAAGGAAGGTGAAAAAATTACCATTGCTTCCAAGAACATGGTACAGTCTCAGTTAAAGTATATGAACTTTGTTACAAATTCTGTTGCTATGTAGTGAAATAAAAATTTTATTTGTGGGACACATGAACCCTACCCAGCTAGCCACTTTCTTTATTAAGATTGAAGAAGTTGGAGATGTTAAGCTTTTCTGTGTTGGAATCCAAAACCAAGAATCTGTGACTAGAGTAGAAGCTGAATCGTACCTTGGAACGACTTAGAATTGACTTGGCCAGACAACTAATTGATCTTACTTTCAGATCTTGTATATTAGTGTGAAAAGACACATGCTGAATGTCAACACTGAGGATCGATAAAACAGACTTCAAAATTAGAAGGGAAAATGCAATAGTGGGAGAAGGCACCTGGAATCAAAGAAAAAGTGAACATAAATTCAGAATTAATTTATCCAGAAGTGGCAGTGATTTTAGGCTCCTGGTGCAGTACAGTGACATCAGTCTGTCATGTTAAATTGCCTGGTCTGTGTGACATCTTCCTTATGGAGACTGGGTGTCAGAGTCTGAGCATTCTGCATGGAAGTAGAGAACAGATTGATTAATAGTGGAGAGTCTATAGGACAAGTACAAATACCTTTAGTTTTGATGCAAAGTGTTTTCTGTGTGCTTTTCTTTCTAATGTGTTTAGTTATGAGACAGAATTATAATCTACAGCCTTGGTTTTGGTTTGGTTCTTTTTTTTTCCTTGTTTTTTTTTTCTTCCATGAGCATGGTTTTGGTAGCTTTTAATGAATTTTCCAAGAATTGTTTCTTTCGGAAATGACCTCTTGAGATCACTTAGTTCATCCCCTCTGCTCAAGCAGCATCGGCTAGAAGAGCTTGCCCAGGACTGTGTCCAGTAAGGTTGTGGAGATATCAATAGGCGGAGACTTGACTATCACTCTGTGGAGAGATTGCACAAGCTGTTGCAGTGCTTGGTTATCCTCATAGTGAAAAAACAATTCATTTAGGGAGAATGTGACAATTGTGTCTCTTTCGTTAGATCTTATTGGATGTTTCCACTACTTAAAAAGAAAAAGCTAAATTAAAAAAAATCATCTTAGGCTTTGTGGGTTCTAGAAAGGTAGGAGAGATAGAGACTTACTTTTAAGATCATTCTGTAGCAAAGCTTATATGGTAGTGAGAAATTATTGAATGCTGCTATTCCTGAGGTCTCTACGGCAAGTGCTTAGGTGGATTTCTGTGCAGTTTTACTTGTGGAATCCTGCTAACAAGTCATTTAAAGGCAGTACTCTATAGTAGAGCAGTACCAGATATGATAATAGAACATTTGTATCACAGTGATAAAATGGCTCAGGTCTTATTTTCAATGAGTGTGCAAAACCATATAATTTAACGAACAGTCAGTGGTCTTCACTTCTTCCATTATTAATCCTCTTTCCTCTACAGTTTGGTGTTCTTCATACAGCAGATTCTGTGGTTGTGTGGGAAAATACCAGTGTGTTGACTGATCCCATGTCGTTCATTTTTCTGCATGCAAACGAGAAGGATTGATGGGATGCATATGTCCATTAAAAGAATGATGCCTAGAAGTGACAGAAGGTGGCCTCCAGATAAATTTCTAATGAGAAACAGATAATCCTACAACATGTCAGTGAGATTTTATTTTGGACCAGTTGGTTGTCAGCAGTTTGCCACTAAACTGAGTATTCAGGCATTTCATGCCTATCTGAAGACTTTCCTTGTTCTGATTTTTGAAGTCACTGCTGAAGTATATGCCCATTTATGACTGAAAGCTGTATTTTCAGATGAAGAAAACTTCCTACAGTGACTTCTACAAGGAAAATGCTGTTGTTAACAGTTAGTGGACTGTGGACTGCATTTGTCCTGAAGCACACTGGCATTTTTTTGAGATGTGGGGATCGAGGCTACCTATGCATAGTTCAGCATTTAAGCAGATGTTGCTGTGTTGACAGTGTGTTCCAGAAAAATTTTAGATTAAGTCTCTATGATTAGTGAAAATAGAACTGTTTGCCGTAATAAAAAAATAACAAATTGTTAAATGTACATGGAGTAAGAAAGAGTTATAAGCAGACCCAAATGAAAACTTTGTTTAAATGACCTGTTATAACTGAAGTAATTTGAGGATTGTTTTGTCTTGCAGGTAAAGAACAAACCTTTTATTGACATATGCAAGAAGTGACATGTTGTTTGGAAGATCAGAAATCCATCAATTAAGGAACTACATATGATATAGGTCTTTAAAATTTTTGAAGGTATTTGTGTGCCTGCAGATGGAAATAGGACTCCATGAAACTTCAGAAAATTCCTGTTTCTTCTTTCTGTCATTGCCTGAATGCTTTATTTAAGAGACAAACCTTTAATTTGTAATGCCTGAGATGGTAACATGATTACAGTGAAAATAAATAATTCTAATACTGCTGTGGCAGAGTTTTGTCCTTGAATTGTTTGTGTTACATAGCCATATATTTTGTCTGACCATAAATTCTAAACCAGTACTTAACTGGGACTTTTTGCTTCCTTGCAACTCTGTTCCTGGGAAGTAATGATGTAATAACAAATACTGGCTGCGTCATATCTCAGATGTCTTAGGATATGTACACCACTAGTTCAATTCTTTTTTTCTAACAAAACTTTACCTGCTTTCTTTAATTTGAAATCTTCATCTTGACGCAAGATATTCTTTAATATTTTGTGGATATACATACCTCCTTTCAAGGTATGAAATCTTTGCTACTAATAGTTTCACTAAAATGAGACATTTTCTCTCATCTTGGATCAGAACAGGAGACATGCACAGCAATCCTTAAAGTTCTGTGTAAATAATTGTCCAGTGTTTTTTATTTTGAAAAGTGAAAATAATGGGCAAAAGTGAGGAACAAGACAGAGTTTAATCACATCTTACATGGGCAAATGGGTATACCACTTATTCCATTACTTTTTCCCATAAAGTATTATGGTATCTAATAGTGAAGTGAAAAGCAGTAGTTTGATTATTTCTTCAAAGCATCTTTCAGTTGACAGGCATCAACAATAAGTATTTTGTATCAATATAATTAACTTCAAAACCTATATTCAGACCTACAATAAAGTCATCTGGGTGCTGAAGGCAATTTTTTAACCTCTGGCACAAATGATAATGAAAGCTAAATGAGAATGTCCTGAATGGCAATTACAGTAGTGCAGAAAAGTTTCAAATTGTGTTTGATAGGCACTAGATTTCTTTCCCTGAACAATGCAAATGAATCTTTTTGTTTGTTAATTTTTAATCACTGTAAGTTTCTTAGTGTGGGTCCTATGGATCTTTTTTTCAAGTAAGTGTTGAAGGCAATTTCTGCATGTAGCTCTCAAAACGTTTAAGTGAAAATTCTGAAACTTCTTGTGTATGATTCAATCAAAGTGTTTGTTACTAGTAAATATACAAAGGAGAATAACTGTTAGAAGGACATATGACCTAGTAGACCTATTTTCATCCCTCCAGCACCTAATT
Organism: Sakesphorus luctuosus; assembly: GCA_013396695.1. NCBI lineage: Eukaryota > Metazoa > Chordata > Aves > Passeriformes > Thamnophilidae > Sakesphorus > Sakesphorus luctuosus. The sequence goes on along the minus strand of VWZD01012012.1, from coordinate 46,590 downwards.
GACAGGTTATTTTAAGAATAATTTTTATACTTTTTTTTTTCTGGTGAAAAGGAAAAATGTCTCAAACCTCAGTGTAGTATGCCATTTTTTCACTTAAGGATTTATCCTACAGCTGTGTCACAGGTCACTGTATTTCCTTTGTTGGAAGGTCAGTAATGATAAAAAAACCTATGCCATACAGTAGCCTGACATCTTGTCATATGAAAAACAGGTGTTCAGAAATATGAGTAATTTTACTTTGCTGAAGACAAGAAACTAAACTTACATTGATGTCATTTGTGAAGGTAATATGGTTATTTGGGTGCCTTTTTAAAAATTGACAGATCAGTAGTTGGATCATTTCAATACGGGAAAGCTTTGGATTTAAGTATTGAAAGAATTCACTTTTGCTTAGTTACTGTCAGAAGATTTAAAGGTGAAATATGTCTCTAACACAGGCACATAAATTTAGGTGTGCAGGTATCCCTTTCTGACATGCACATTTGTTAGAGAACTTAGGCCTCGTGAGTTTTACTGGCAAAGAGCTTGATTCAGTTGCCTAAAGATAGGCACCTGCTGCCATCAGAGACTGTCATCTGGAATTCTGGTCCCATATTCTGCATGGGCTGGGCATAAATGACAGACAAATTATAGGTAATTCATGTCCTCCTCAGCTGGGAGTCAGAGACCTGTACCAGATGCCTTTGTTTAGGCAACTGATTTGCCTCAGAACTCAACTGATACAACAGGAGCTGAGTTGCCTTGGGGTACATGTGGTACCTAAATGTGATGCCTTTTTTAATCTTGAGCTCAATCCTGGTCCCTATTCCTGGAATACAGAACCTTACTGCAGTGAAGATTGTTCCTTTGTAATCTGAATTACCCACTTTTAATTACATATCATAATTTGTTTTTTGAGTTAAAATAAATGTAGACTAGAAGGTATTTTATTGAACACAACTTTTAAGTTACTTTTTGGCTACTGCTTGTAGCCTGGGGCTGCTGGATGAGCAGAGAGAGTGGTCATGGAGCATGTAGAGCTTGTCAACATATCACGAGGTGTGAGGAAGGTTACAATAATTGCTTGTCTTTCATTCTTGGGCTGCAGGACACACTCATATGCAGGAGACAACACTATGACCTGTTAGGGAATCAAATACTTCTGCTTTGAGGTTTTACAGAATCATACACTATCATGAGTTAGAAGGGACCCACAAGGATCATCAAAGTCCAACTCCTGGCCCTGCACATGACAGCCCTTAGAGTCACACCATGCGTCTGAGGGCAGCATTGTCCAAATGCTTCTTGAACTCCGCTGGGCTTGGGGCCATGAACACTTCCCTGGTGAGCCTATTCCAGTACCCAGCCACTCTCTGGGTGAAGAACCTTTTCCTGATACCCAGCCTAAACTTCCCCTGATGCCATTCCCTTGGGTCCTTCACCACAGAGAAGAGATCTGTGTCTGCCCCTGCCTCTTCCCCTCCTGAGGAAGTTGTAGACTGCAATGAGGTCTCCCCTCAATCTCCTCCAGGCTGAACAGACCAAGTGACCTCAGCTGCTTGTTAATGCAAGATGAAAACTTTTCACAAATACTTAGTCATACAGATCAAGACATACTTTTCTGTGATAGTTTGAACTGGATATACACAATACATATCTTAGTTGTCTTATTTCAGTTTTTAGAATGCATCATTTCTCTGAACTAGTCACAAGAAGAGAAGGTAATAAATGTGCAGTTTTCCAGATTTTAAAATAGATAAAGTGGAAAAGATTGCATCCATAATAACAAACATTATCATACCATAAATTCACAACCCAGCACACCTGTACTATATGAATGTTTGTGTAATGAATGTTTGTGTAATGAAAAACAATGCAACATTAACATTACTTGGAACCAGAGCTTCTAGTTGTTATTAAGGACCCACCGCGATGCTGAAAGAGAGAATTTATTTATTTGTTAACACAAATGATATTTCTTTTTCACCTCTGATAAAAATCCTAAATAAAATAGCTGTAATGTATATAAAGAAACATTAATTTATATGTGCAGCTATTACTGGTGAGAAAGAATACTCAGACTACTGGGAGAGCTGAGTATAACTGGTAGGGGGGTGGCTTCAGCACAAGAATTTATATCTCCTTTTGATAACATCCAAAGAAGCATTAATGTGTCCCAGGTGCAGCTGCATAGAATTAAGCACCCAGATCCTCATCCCTGTGCTGCTACATGTGTCATTATTTAAACTGAGCACTGTGTGTGTCCTCTGGTGGCTGTGTTATCTTTAATGACTTTCTTTCCTGGTGACATTGTTCAAATCTGATGTTTAAATCTGGTGTTCTTAATCAACTCTAAGAATTAATGGTGTTTTGTCTCCAAAAGTAAGAAAATTGATGGACTTGTAAAATGTCATTCCCATAAAAAGATACGTAATCACCAGTTTATAGACAGGGCTGGAGTGAAGCAATTTTATATTTTTCCCCCACAGTCCCTACCCTTTGGCCTTTTGAAGCTGAACTTTAAGCAGAAAGGAGCCACAAGATTTATGAAGAGAGACAGAAAGGAAGGAAAGGAATTGTGACTGTATCTCAGATGCTAAGTGCTCTTAGTAGAGAGGTGTTCTGGGCTCACTAGGTTTTGCACTGCACACTTTGGGGATTATTAATCATGAATTCATTAACACAACTTGTTTCTTGTGAATGTATCCATCAATCCTTCAATTAATGCTATTTTAATGAGAATTGTTACTGAAGAAAAGTGATGAGAAGATATTTAAGAATGTTATCTGAATTTGGATTATGAAAGCCTACTAGTCTGAAACATCAGTGGATTAATGGATTTTGGCCCCCAAATGCCAATTTAACAGTTTATTTCATAGATTATAGTGTTATAGGTGTTCCATGGTTTCCCCCTAGCTTTTATTTTCTCACCCAAATGTTCTCTAGTGTCCTCAAGTCCAGATCTTCTATAAGAATTAGGCATTCCCTGAAGATGAACTGAGTGATTCATGTCACTGTGAAGCAACTGGATCAGTTAAAAGGTTTATGAGTGGTTATAACAGGTTGTGGTTCCTATTAACTGATGGTAAATTAATTTCCTTTAGGATAATACTGGATCAAACAGGGTTAAAAACTGTTGTCTTTTCCTGAATCATTCTTGGCCACATAACTGTATCCTTATTCATTTTAATTAATTGTTGGGGTAAAGATTTCTGGGTTGTAAACTTAGATTAAATCAGGTTCAGAGTACAATTTGCAATAGTTACCCAGATGTGTAAAGAGAGTTTGGACATTTCTGAGATACTGTAAACTTGTTTTTAGAATAGAGACTATCTGTGTGCTAATCACAGACAGGATTGGATTTTTTCTCCTGAATTTACAGTGGGATCACACTATGATGTTTAAAATTCTGTGATGAAGTATACTGGTAGGATTTCAGCCATTTTTTACTTCAAGAACTTTTCTGTCTTTCCAACACAAATATGATTTGTATAGATGGGAAGTACTTTCCATGAAACAAAAGTTCAAATCTCTGCACTGATTTCTAAATTACAGGTAATCTATAAAATTGTACAAATAACTGTGAATGTATGAATTCCTATTGCCCCAGCAAGGAGTGCACAGTGAGAAATGCTGTTCCTATGGCAACAGTCTGCCAGGACGGAGTGCTGCAGACTGAAATCGTTCTAAGCAGGCAGAGTTAATGCTTTAATGAGTGCTTTGAATCCAATTTCAGACACTTCTATATTTAGGCATTTAAAAATTATGTTTTATTTTATGTTCATTGTACTTCCTCTGTGACTAAACTACCTTGGAACGCTCCTGGATCATATGCAGTCTTACTTTCAGACACCAAGAATTTTGGGAGAAGGCTTCATTGTTTCCTACAGCAAAGTTTGTCTTAAATCCAGCAATTTCCCAGTAAGATACAAGATTTACAGAGATTCTTGGTTCATTAGGTGTAGTCTCCTGATACTGCAGGAATCTCTGGCATATATTTTTGTGTCCATATCAGGCTCATGAGGTCTGAAGCTGTCTTGGCTGGTTTCTTTTAAGGAGGAAACCCAGCTACAGGACTGCATCTTTTTTCTGCTAGGTGTGATTTCATTATGTTAAATTTAGTCCGTACTCATGGAAATTAGGGGAAATTAGGGTTTAATTGTAATAGATTTGTGTTTTCTAAAATAAAAATTGCTGTCTTCCCTCTGTAAATATGGGACTGATGTTTACTTTCCCTCATCCTGCACTGTCTCTTAACTCTCATTTCTAGGAGAAAGAAGAAACATTCTTTTTTGGGTTTGTAGTAGAAAAATAATTTGGAATCTTTAAAATCTTGCTTTTTAAAAGTATTTTTAACATAACAGGAAGAATGTACAGGTACTTAAGGCTCTCCTCAGTCAATATAAGTACGATTCAGTTGAAGTCAGAAAGCATTTTTTTGCTTGCAAATCTTAAACAGAGTCTTTTTCACCACTCACAGTATTGTTTATTCTAGATATTTTCTTAAGTAGTGTATGCTCATGTAACTTTGCACTATATAAAATAAACATTTGGAGTCCATTTCTCCTCCATACTTTACCAAAGAAGGTCTGACTAAGGATGGTGTTATGCAATGGTCTTGTGTATGGAACAAACTAATACAGCAGAACTTTTTACCTGGAACTAAGAAAATAATGTGAAAAATCAGTATTTACCAGGGACTAGCATTGTTATGATGAGCTCTGGAGTTTCCAAGAAATCCATGTTACTTCTTTCGAATGTCTTGCTGTAAGGCATTTGAAGGTGGCTAAATAATTAAAAAAAATTAAAATAACAAGTTTTTTAAAGGAGCTCAATTTTTTTTTTAATGAGCATTAGAAATTTTACAGTTAATACTGTAACAGAGATTTTGTGCTTCAAAACTTAGGCAATGGTGGTAGTGGAAGAGGAGTCCAGATAAGCAGTGAAGTGGTGGCATGTTATATTAAACCCAGGTTTTCTTCTCTGCAGCTAGCTGTCACTCTGATGCTCATGTCTTGGTCATGACCCAGTATAGTGTTGACGTGTCTTATTATTGTTCTTGAGTCTTTCTGATGGGAAAATCAGTAAAACTGGTGTTTTGTTCAAAAGGAAAGCAACTAAGGTTTAAGAGACTTCTCCATCTCCCTTCAGAACAGTTTCTGTCTGCAGATTTAGGATAATAGGGTTGGTTTGTTTGGGTTTTTTAAACAGTAAATGTAGTTAGGGACAATCTTTTTGTCTCTACTTGATTTCTTAGTCATCTGCCTACTGGAGGCTAGAATTCAACTAGTAGAATTTTAATCACTGTAACTTCTATTTTGGGCCCCAAAGAGACACTCTGGGAGTCTGTTAGATGGGAGTTTGTGATATGGATTGGGAAGATTTGGGAGAGCTCTCCATGACTGTGTATGTGCTGAAGTGTGTTGTGGGACGGCACACCTGTCTATTAGCTCCTTCTGTTTCTTTATCATTAAACTCTATGTCTCAGGTTTGGCCTAGTTACCATTAAACTTTGGAAAAACAGTTCTTTTTTCTATGATGAACTAACATCTATCTGATGCTATATCTTTATGTATTTACTTTCAGACTTTCTGTTTTGAATTAGCTTTGTCTTTCTGACATATTTATGTTTCAATATATATAAGTCTTTAGAATTGAAGTATTGTTCTGAAGTATTAATTGTGATATATTTAGCAAGAGATTGGTTAGCAGATGGGTTAGCAGTATTTTAAGTAATTTGGATTCAGTCTTTCTACACAATTGCTTTCTAACCTTCAAAACTGTATAAGTTAAAAAAAACCAAACAACCCAACAACCAAAAAATCCCAAAACACCAAAAAACACCACAAAAAAACCCCAAAACACCAAAACCCCAGAACTCACCTATTCCAGGTATTGCTGTTCTCCCAGAACTCATAAACAATGAAATGGTAATTACTTGGAAGGTTCTGTATGGAAATACTAAGAATTGTACAATAGAACTCATTTAATAAAACACAACAAAGTTATTGGACATACACATCTTATTCCAAACTGCCTATGAGTAGGACCAAATGCAGTGATTTTTGGAAAAACAAAACAAAACAAAAAAAATTAACAACAAAAGCAAACACAAAACCCAACACAAATAAGAAGTCTAACAAATGAGTGATTATATACCAGTAAATTTTCTGAGCTTTAAAAAATCCCCAAATTCTTGTTGTATATTTATTTTTATTTATGAATATTTTATTTTACTACACGTATAATGAACTCTTATTTATGAAACTAATTTTTCGTATTTCTCCAGTAGTATAATCTATCTAAAGAAATGCTAATCAGTAATACAGAAAATTAAATAACTGTGGTTCAGGGAAGATCAGCTAATTTTGGAAAAACAAAACAAAACAGTTAGAAGGGACCCACAAGGACCATTGAGTCTAACTCAGCCCTGCACAGTACCTTTCCCAAGAGTCACACCATGTGCCTGAGAGTATTGTCCAAATGCCTCTTGAGCTCTGTTGGGCTTGGTGCTGTGACCTCTTCCCTGGGGAGCCTGTTCCACATAGTGAATAGTTTTATAAGTTTTTATAGAGTAACTTGTGGTGTTTCACTGAAGAGTTACACAGTAGAAGTTATCTTTTTGCATATGAGATGCATCAAAGTGTCATGGAATTTAGGTGCTTTGAGAGCAAATGGAGTATATAATGTAGTATGAAGTCAGACAGATACCTGCTGCAGATACATTTTAAAAATAGTATTTTGGGTACTAGTTACTTGTCCTTATGCTATTCAGCTAACAATTTATCATAGATCAATAGAGTATCTGTTGATCCTCTACACATAATCATCCCACTTACTAACCTGAGCATAAAAGCTTTATAGCATGCAGGGTACTAATGCATTTGGGTACTCAAACTGGTGTTCAGATAAATAGTACAAAAAGTATGCATACGTATTTCTTTGAGTGCCCAAGCATAAGATTATTGATCTCACTACTGATGTGCTTGAAAACTGGTCTCAGAATATATTTCATCCTGTAATAAGCAATGTTTTATTATGTATTGGTTTTCTCCTGCTGTATGTGTAATTACATTGTAAATCGGCAAAAATATCGAAAGCTGTTGGAATAAACAAGTCAGTGTCATTAACAGCCACAGCAAAACCCGTCCAGTAGGTGGCATTACAGACTTACCAAATGCCCGTAGACTTGGAAAAGAAAGGAACTCCCTGCCATCGTTTGTTAAGTTACATTCTGGAGTCATGTAAGCTCTCTCCCCTGGCAAGTCTGCAGTCACTATAGTGTTTTGCTGGGTGATCATTTTTGGAGGGGGGCAAAGAAGGCTTTCTTTTTGTTTATTTTTTTTCCATCTCTTCGCCTAAAAGAGAATTTTATTTTCCTCATCATTCTGCCTTTACAAGTGAACCACCACAGAAAGGTCACTCCTCTTCCAGCTTCACTTACTTTTTCTGGTCTGTGTGAACATTACTGGTAAAATCCTAAGTGGGACAATCTCATAGTAACAAGGCCCACAAATCAGAGATATGATAGGCACTTTCTGAAGCCTTTGAATGTATAGGAAGATCCTGTATTGTGTACACATTATAGATATATCTTTTTCATAATGGTCTGTAGTGTGTATGGTAGTAGCTTTCTCCAGGATGTTAAATTCAGAAATTCAGTACAGTGGTGAGCCACGAAAATTTATTTTTAACCCATACTATTTTATTTAATAGTTTATTTAATTCTAAAATGAGCAAAGCAGAAGCACAGTTTCATTGAAAAATTTCCTTTCTATTTTTCCAATTCTTTATTGTGAATTAAAATTTTAAAATGGCAGCCTCAAGGGAAGATTATGAAAGCTTCTAAACAGAGAACTGGTGAACAAGTTGGCAAGTTGCTCCCTTGCCAGTGTGCACAAATGAAGGATAGGAAATGAGTTTTCCAATAAAGAGTCTCAGCCTAGAAGATTCCAGAACTCATGAATTGATGACCTGCAGAGCTAAGAAGCCTGAAAATACTGTTTAACATCTTTGGATTAGCCTGTATTGTCATTTTGTGATAATACTTAAAATCTGCACATTTTGACATCTCCTTCTAGTTCTTGTTGTCTTACACACATATATAAGCCTCCAGACAAGGGATTACAGGTTCTCTCTTTATAAATAACCCCAGTTATTCAAGAAATGAGACTACATTCCTTCCTTCAGCCCGAGGACAATAACATTGTACTTACTGCAAGCAGCCACCCAGAGTAGAAGCAGATTCCACATACTGCTTCAGGGCAAGGTGAAATTCCTCAATTTTTTCTTCTATCACACACATTTGATTTTGAACGATCATTATGTGCTGATACAAAAGCAAAACAACATTACTGCCATATTATCCTCTGAATTCCCTTGTACTTTAAATTCAGAGAAGTTTTATCATGAAACAATGACAACCATAAAGCATGAAAGAAAACCCAAAAAACTCCTTTGAAGTTTGCAGTCCCTGTTTTAATGTTCTGGAGTGGAGAAGTGAAAATGCTCAAGTGTGGCTTTTATGTCTAGGCAGGCTGAGGCACAGAATGGAAACATCCAAAATGAGTGTCCACCTCAGAGAGAGTTGTCCTAACCCTGGATGAGAGAGTCTTTTCAGAAGAGTGCAAAGCAAATGTTGATCTTTTAAATAGTAGTAAAATCAGTGTTTCCTTGGATGAATCTGTCTGTAAGCAAGTGTAAGGTTGGGATAAGAGCAAATGCCACAATCTGCTTGGATACATTATTGCTTTCATTGAGGTCCTCTTGTATTCTTTTACTTTTTAGAACCATGACTCCCACCTGAGTGAGATGCCTAAGGTAGCCCATGTTAAGTGATGAATAGAGAGGGGATTTTTTTCGTCCACCTTTCTGAAAATGAACAACCTTTATAAGCAGTCTGGAAGACCTGTTTATCCTGAATTAATATAATTATCATGAAGCTATTTTAAATAGTTTACATACTGATTCATCTACTGAAGCTTGACAACTTTACTAATGGAATATTTAAAGCAACATGATATGCTTCTTAATGAATACAGCTTAATTTCTTATACAGGTTTTTGACTCATTTCTGCCTTATTAATACAGCTTTCTCATGAATTATAAGCAGTCTGTCTAGCAATATTGTGTCATCTCATTTAAAAAAATCTAATGCAACTCCTGTGATGAAATAATGATCTAATTCAATGGATCATCTCTTGTAGTTATTTTTTCGTGTATATTTGATTTGCATTGCATTAGGTTCAAAGCTCTGAATTTTGGAATGCTACTCCATCAATCCTGGGACATAAACTTGCTTAACTACTCATGATTTTGATTTTCCCCATTGTAGTATTGATTACTGCTTAGCACTAGATACTCTCTCATCTTTCATGGTAAGGTTTCCTATAGCAGTTATGGGAGGGAGAGAGGCTGAACAACTCTGATTTAAAACATGCATGCAGCATTAGGTGATTTGAAGCAGAGAAGCTCCCACCTCATAAACACTGCTGCCAGAGTCAGTAAGTCTTATTAATGACACTTTTACCTCCTTATGCAAGTTAAGGTTTGGTTCCCTCTATCCTTTGAAAACAATGCAAAAATTAATATAAAAATTATTTAAAAAGTATTACATATTATAAAAGTTTTACTCAAGTACTCTAAGTTCTGTTGCTAAATAAAATGGATTCTTATTACCGGAAAAAGTGAGAGTAATGATTTTTTAAATTAATTTTTAACAAAAAAGACCAGATGAAATTGTTGTCTGAATACCTGGCATTCATAATCAAATGTCAAAATTGTTATCTTGAAAAGTACTTCCAGATCTTGCATTTTCTTCCAAAACTTCCTCTTCAAATGGCTCAAGCTTTAGGTCCTTTGAGGCAGTTGAAAAGAAAGTAGAAAATGCAAGAGTCAATACTACAGCCATATTCTGCTCTTACCTTTTAAACAGATTATTCCAATAGCTAGATTCTGTTTTAGCTCAAGAAGTTATAACTAAGTACCTTCTTTGTTAGCTGTAAGTCAAACACAAGTGTTGATCTGGTTCTCCTCAGTGATTAAATCCAGGCTGCACTGTTTTGTAAAGTTTTATTTATAATGCTCGACAGGTGATTTTTCATTTAACAAAGTAACAAAAGCCACTTGTTCACAAATGAATGGAGTTCAGTGAAAAAAGACAGACAGGCTCTGCAATTGTCCCGTGGACTGTGGAGATGAGCAAGACTGGTAATTTGAAGTGAACTATCAGCTACTCTTATGCAATCAAAAAACTTTACACAGAAGGAACTTCTCTGTGGGAGATTTAATGAGGGGTTACAAGGGGCTCTTTTTTAGCGTCAAGAGACGTGTATGATGGTCCAAGTCAGGTTTATGAACTGCTGCACTTACAATGAGGGCAGCAGCAAACAGATGTGTCTGTGAGGCAGCACATGCTTGGCACAGACTGGATGTGCATTTCAGGAATCGGTGATTGACACAAACATGAATGAACTAGTAGTGCACACAAAATCACCCTTTACATGCTAGGCACACACAGTACTTTCTAACCCACTGCCATTATGATATTCTGAAAAATATCTGTATGCCTGAAAAAAAGCACATTGATTTGCAATAAGCAGCTGGAGCAAAATGCACTCTTTGTTAATGGTGCTTCACTTCTCACTGCACACAGTTCTTGTGCAGCAAAAAAAAAAATTTCCTTCTGCTCCCAGCCTGGGTGAGGATTGATTAACCTCATATAGCAGGCGTTCTGCCAGCACAGATGCTGTACTTGCTGAAAACTAACAAGACATGTGCAGGTAGAATTCAAATGAACAGAGGATCTCCATCAGCAGCAGGTGGCAGAGCAACACAGGAGTGAAGTCATCAGAAACTGCTGTGTAGCTGTACCTCCTGCAGAATGTGGATAGAAAAGCATAAAATGGGAAGGGAAAACACACAGCTTTACTGTCAGTGAAGACACTTCAGATCAAAAATCTGATGGAAAATGCATATTCCTGTAATTATTCTATTAATGCCATGTTTTTCTGGGGAAACATGAAAAAAGAGAGGAAAGGAACTACTCAAGTTCAACTGCAATCTTTCTCTAAAGGTAGCAAGAAAATATTTTTTTTTCAGTGTATATGAATTTAGAACTTTGGTAAAAATAGTCAACTGACAAGACTGGTTCAGATTCACCTTTGACAGAAGGCAACAGAAGACTTGAACAAACTAAATCAACGCTTCACCAAGTGGCTTTCCAGTAGGAACTGGTAATAGCTTGCTACCCCATCAAGAAGTTAAAAATAATGCACAGCAGTTCTTCAGTAATGTTATGTCATTAGACAGGGTGAGGTAAGTCTGCACAGCCAGCCTATGTGACCTCGGAGCATGTGAGCACTGACATAGTCCTCATCTGTTTGGAAAGAGTGCTTGTGCATCAGGTGACTTGACTTGGAGTGTAAGTGAAATAGCCCCATGTGCAGAACAGGGGTCCTGCCAGTCCATGACCACATAGCCTGGAAACAAATGCTTGTGCAGCTCAGAGCTGGGGCTTTAAAATTACTCTGCAGTGCTGTCTCACTGAACTGAGAAGTGGTGGCTTTATGTTGTCTTTTGGCATGATTGTGAAATCCTTTCCAGTCTGTTTCAGGGCAAAGTCAAAAGGAGGGACTTTTAATGGCTGCTGAAAGACAGCTGATATTTAACACCTCTCACAGTCAGACATGACTGAGAGATAAAAAGTCAAGCAGATACCAAGTTAAACAAAGGTGGATATAGACTGCTGAGAAAATTGGGCTTATCTAATTGCCATGTTTTAATAATCAAGCTTTACATTGATAAGGAGGTAGTTAAGGGAGGTCTATGCCCTGTCATTGTTCCCCTTCAGCAGCGAGCTTCTTTTCTGACTGAGGTTCTTTGTCGTTTATCCATAGCAGATTTTATAACATCCTTGTTGTAAGTTTATACACCGCAAAATGGTTGGCTGCTTTCTGTCATGTTCACATTGCATTATTGCTGTATGCCAGGTTTCTTTCTTTTTTTTTTCAGTAATACTCTTTTAAATGTTAAGTTTTCTTTTGGCACTGGTCCATGTTGGGTGGCAGCTGTGGCAGGGTGGTGAGCTGCTCTTTCCAGAGCAAAGATGGGAGTAAAGCCAGATCAAAAATGAGATTTACCTTTCATGATGGAGTTTGACATTTCAAAACACAATTTATTCAGGAAAAATCAAGTTGCTACTAAAACATCATTAATGTGGTGACTGCTGCGTAATTGCCTTTCTCTTACAGAAATGACCTGTGGGAGGCAGCGGTTGTATAGAGGCTCATGGGTGTGCCCTGGCCAGAGGCTTAATGGACTGAGCTGCTGAGCATGGCAAGGAACAGAGTGAGCAGCTGACAGAAGTTAAGGACAGTGCCACAAGGAATGGCTGAATTTCACAGCTGGTTAAGGAGAAGTGATGTGAGAGACTGTCAGACTGCAGGGATAACCAAAGGGAATATGGATCTCCTTTTGGAGCATTAAGTCTTGTGAGGCCAGCAGTGCTGGGGGTGACCAGGCAGCTAATCAGTGATTAAGGCTAAGATAACAAATACCAAATGCTATTCCCAAACTGGGATCAAAGGGCAAAAGTAATTAGAGACAGTTTTTTAATTTTTGAAGGGAGCAATGGCAGAGAAAGGTCAGTATGCTTCTCTTGCTGAGCCCTGTGTCAACTCACCACCATATACTGGGGTTTTTTGTTAAATCCCTTACTTAACTATTTTCTGTATGTGCAATTTGCTACTGAACTCAAGTTGGACTGTGAGTTGAGGGAGAGGAGACACTTCTCTGCCAAGACCCAAGGTTTGAGCCAGTGCCTGGGTAAGGGCTATGGGTCCAGACAAATACTTAAAGCCCATGACAATGTTCATGGGGCAACATCCCCATGGTCATCCTGATCAACTGGAAGGAAAGAGAAGGATCAGGCTGGAGCTACTACTGGGTCTGAGAGCACTCAGCCTAAAAACTTGCCTCCAGTGGACCAGGAGGAAGAAACCCCCTGGGTCTCAAAATCCATTGAATTCAGCCGCTCTCCTAGGGCCTATCTGAAATGTCTGTCTTTCAACAGGGAGACATTAAGTAGAGAACAACTCAGGAATTTATGACCTTACTTATTTCTCTGCTCTTCTTTCTTTTCCCAAAAACTACAAGTCATTGCACGCAGATATAAACCAGCTTCTATACATCAGGGTAGCAATCAAATCTGAATAATAATTAAAAGAATAGATATTTTCTGTACAGATAGATGTTGCTGATGATTTTACAAGCACCTGGCATTACTGGATCACAACAGTAATTTTCAGACTTCTGGAGGGCTCTGCTTTGGTGTGGGAACCACAGGTGGTTTCTGGGCACTGGGGGCAGGTGCACTCAGCTCGCAGGTGGGCTTTTGGTTGAACTGTACTTATTAGGGAAGTATTTTAACCTGTATAGATGAGTATTCCCTGATGGGAAAGGAGGAAACAAAACTTTCTGTCAAGCTTTCATGGAAAAGTTTGGAGGGGATGAGAAAAATACCATATCCTAAAACCAGAGGCTTGTACCATGTTCCACAAAACAAGCATAACTAAATACAGTAACATCCCCCAGTCAGAGAGTAATGCAACTTTTCAGATCTTTATGAGAAGTTGAATCTATGGTGATGGGAGGGGGAAAAGGGAGCACAGAAAAACCATGTCATGTTCTCATGAAAGAGGAAAGAAGAAGGTGGAAGAAAAATGTAGGGATTTAATGAGTGTTAGCTGCCTTAGGTGATGTTGAAGTTTCACTCACTGATTGGAAAGACTGCAACTGAGGCATTGAGAACATTTGTGTCATAAAAATTACTTTACTGAAAGTGAGAGCAAACAGGTGAAAAAACCCACACACTTTCTTTTCCAGTCTATCAATTAGCTTCTGGAGTCTGTTTATCTGGGTCATCCACTGGCTGTTTTCNGGGGGGGAGGGGGGGGGGGGGAGTTTAACCTGCAGTTTATTTTGTTTCTCAAAAATTATGCTCCAACTAGTTCAATGTTCATTAGGTAATACTAAAGGAAAGCAGGATTTTGACTCTATGAATGAATTTTGTTCTTTTAAGATACAGTAGAAATCCACTACAGAATTAACACTACATTGTAGATTAATGCCAGTGCTTTGGAAATCATGCTGATACATGAAGAAAGCTCTCCATCTCTACTGCAGTTCTATTCCTACCTGTATAATGACCCGATTGTAGAATCACAGAACGGTTTGGGTCAGAGAGGACATTAAAGATCATCTAGTTCCAAACCCCTGCCCTGGGCAGGGACAGTTTCCACTGGATCCTGTTGCTCAGGGCCACATCCAACCTGATCTGATGTCATATATCAGGGATGATGCTAGAAGATTATGTTCTATAAAGGCACAAGCATCTGGGCTATGAAGATGGAGAAGGGCCTAGAGGAGGAGCCATACAAGCAGCAGCTGAGGTCACTTGGCTGGTAGAGTCCACAGAAGAGGACTCTGAGGGGAGACCCCATTGCATTGAAGTCTCTGGAAAATTTTTTCTTTGCTAAAGTCTCATGAAAATTGTCTACCAGATGGAGGAGAGGACTCAAGGAAACAAATATGTGCATTATTAAAGCAGTCCCTGACATCACCCACAGTGTAAATGTGTACATAAGTGATTGGTCTAAGGAGAGAGGAAGGTTATTTATCAGAAACTGAAGCATTTTCAATACATGCTCCTGTTACGCACATTCATTAACCTGCTCATTTTGCAGCTGAGAGTTCTTGTGACTCTTGCATGTGTTTTGACCAAAGAAAGAAATCCTAATAGTGAGAACACACCCCAGCTGTGGTCTGTAGAGCAGTCAGGGTACATCTTTATCTGAACAAGAAATGCTGGCTGGAGCATTGAGTGCATAGACATACCTCTAATGTTACTGTGCATGTGGGCAGCAGGCAGGAAGGAGGAAGACCAAGTGCTAAGACAAACACAAATCATGTGCAGGAAAGCAGACATCTGTTAGCTGCTAGTAAAGCTGTGGAGAAAGATATTAGCTCTTTAAAATTACATCAATAGAGTAAGTGGATTTGGTAGAGCTTGCATATGTTTGGGCTCCTTCTGAACTCCGCAAATTAGGAGTGCAGCAACAAGGCTATGTGACCTTCCTTGTAATGAACAACAGCAATTCACAACCAGAGACCAAACATCATCCTGCATTATTGAGCTGAATGAACAGCATCATTTGATGAGTGGCACAAAGTGAGTCATGAATTTGAGTGACAAAACGTCTTCAGAGAGGGTTAAAAAGGAAGAGGTAAGCATGTGACTGCAAGCAGTGAGATCTACATGGCTGATCAAGAAGTAAGCCTGACCCATCACATATTTTGTTGTTTCAGTCATCTTCATGCCTTGATTCTAAGACACACCACCAAGCATGGAGATGCCTTAACTGCAGCCTCATGCTTAAAGTCTCTGCCTTCAAAGTACATTATCACAATTTCCAAAGCAGAACTGCTGCTTCATTTTTTTGTGTGTAATCTGAAATGAAATACTATTTTCTTTCATGTTTTGTATTTTCTTCTTCTGTTTATTTGTTCCCCTCAGCTGGGATGTAAGTCGTGGCAGAGAGCTTGGTTCTGTATAACTTACAGCCTTCACCTTTTCTTTCATATCTGCAGGCTACAAATATTACCTGAAAAGTGCTAAATCAATCTAAATCCCCCCAACAATATCACAATTTGGCCTATAACTATGTATTTATTTTTTATCACTTCATATTTATGGGTACATATTTATTTTCCTCACAGTTTGAGGTAATACATTCTATATATTAAATTGAAATTGTCTTCTGTCAGTAAAGTAACTGAGTTAGTTACATGTCTAAATTAAATTTTTGAGAGGAAGATATGTATATATTTTTCTGTATCCATGTGCATGCACATGCTTTAAGTATCTTTAAAATGTGAAATACCATACCTGTGCTAGAATGAGGGTTGTTTGAAGGCAGACTGTTCTGTTGAAGCCTTCGAGACGAGCATTTTCCTGGCCATTGAATTGAGAGCACTTCTGGTTTTGTTGCATCTTTTCTGCACAGAAACACAGCAGACTTCTTAATGTAAAATATGTGGGCAAGTTCTCCTCTCTCTGTTTTTAAAAAATGTGCTTCTATGTCCCTTTTGAATTAAAAAAAAAAAGAAAAAGAAATACCTATTGAGACCACTGGATTATTTTCCAGATGGTCTTTCTAGACCATATTTCCAGAGAGGTTGCCCTAAAAGGCAAGTCAGAGAAGTCAGTGATTACTTTAGAGGATTTAAGAGCAGCTAAGTTAGGCTCTAGCTCTGAACTTGCCATTCAAGACTTCTTTCTCTCCCATAAGTTGTGTGGGGAACCTGGAAAGATGTATGCATGAATAGAGGGATATATGGATACTGTGCATGCTTCATGCACCCTGAGACTTTAAAAACCTGCTTGATTCCTATGGTCAAGCTGCTGGCACAAATCCCCAGGATATTATTCATGTACTTCAGAGATCTCAAACCCAACAGCAAATGAAGCAAATGTCATTTCCAAAAGAAAGGTCTTAAGATCTTCTTCATCCATGACACAAACCAGTTCTTATTTTGCTTTCCCTATCATCTGTAACGATAGCATGCTGAGGAAAAAGAAATAAATAAAGCAAAGTAACTTTTCAAAATAGTTTGGATCCTTAATCCTACCAACCCTCATCTGTGAGATCATTGTATTAAATTCAGCTAAACCCCATAGGTGGATAAAGGCTCCTCATGTGATTGAGAGTTTATAGAATGTGCAACCAGGAATGAAAAAAAAAATAAAGCTGGAAGAAGCAAACAAGACAATCACTTGCGTTGCTAATTTCAAATCTCTTGACATTGCAGTAGTCTTGTTTCTGCATTTGATATTAAACCATCAGTGGATTTAAAAAGAAGACAGCAGAGCCTAGGATGGACCAAAAGGGTCCTCCTACATGCAGCCCAGTACAGGCAGATGTATTAAATTTCAGGAAAACTACTCTTAGTTGGTTCCTACATGGGATATTATTCCCTACATCCAATTGCTGGGTGAAATGTAAACCAGAAGGTTCACTGTGACCCCACTCCTCACCCCCTTCATTGCAGCTGAAGAGGGGATTTGCTCACATCTCCTGCTGGGTCTGCTCCTGTGTGGTTTCCGTGGCACACTCCAGGGAACTCTGGAGGGACTGAAGCTGGTTCAGGGTCTCCTTCAAGAGAAAGTGAGTCACAAACTGCTCTAAATTTGAAGTGTCCTGATAGTCCTAAAAATTACACAGGAAAAAAAAAAGGTAAGGCTTTGCCTACTAGGTTACCAATACACAAGGGAAGGTTCAGACTTCACTCAGAAAGGAGGCAGGTTGGATGTTTTCATACTTATACATGCAAACCACATAATCAACATTTACATTTCTGAATGAAAAGACCTTGGAATTCCGAGGTATGGACACAAATGCCACCCAAGCTGAGAGAGGCCCAGATACACAGTGACACAGCACAGTTTCTACTCAAAAATATCCTTTTCCTTACATGTCTTAACTCCAGCTGATGGCAGCACCACATTACTTCTTAAGTGTGGAAAAGTCAAAATAAGAATGACAACTTTAGAACTGAATTTAAAGTTTTTATTCAGATTCACTCTTTTGAAAATTGCTTATCAAGCCCCACTGGCCTTTCTCCGACAGTGAGTATGGGAATAGTGACACTCCCTGGAAAAGTCCACCTTCAGTTGGCTGAAGGACTGTTTATACAAGAGAGGTTACCTTCTGAATTTAAGAGTCTTTGACTGATTTTTGTTTCTTTGATTTGTTTAATTATTTTTGAAACCATATATCTATATATTTCAGAAGTACATGAAATTCATCTAAATGTTATTTGAGCTAGAGTTATTAGAAGAGTCTGCACCTATGCCTAGCACTCTGTAGTGGTTCTTTGTGTAATGACATTTCCAATATATTGTATGCATTAAAAAATATTTATGCTTATTTGGTATGGATAACTTCAGAAATAAATTCCTACCCCTGCTGTCTCCCTGGCCCAGTACATCATATTTCCAGGCATGAGGTCAAATTTAATGTTTCTGGCAAGCCCAGACCTGCAAAAACCTACGTGCTCCCATTCTGTGATTCTGTAGTTCCACAGTAAGCTGTAGGTAATGCTGTGTATGGAAGGTCACCTCTGCAATTACATAAAGACTCTCTTTCTTGTTTTCTCATTACTAAATCTAATAGAGAGGATAGAGAAGACCCCTAGAGCTTCTGTTTACTGTGCTGAGCTCACACTAGGAACAGAGAAAGAAAACAGATTTCCATCTCTTAAACTGAATGAATTGTTGGCTCTCCATTCAAATGATCTTGAAAACCTTTGGGTACAATTCCATCTGAAACAATTCCATAAAATATGAGATGCCTTGAATGAAAGATCTCTTTAGTCACCAAATCGGAAGAGAGGTGATGATCCACTGTCTCAAAGTTTTAAAGAAGACCTTTGTGGTAGGCACACTCATACCACACTTCTGTAGAGGAAAGAAAATGTTAATTCTGAATTTGAAAAAATGTATCTCAATTTAGTAAGTGTATATTTTTGTAGAAGCAGCTTAACTGGCATTTGTCAGTGTATCATGTCACCAGTTAATAATGAGACCCACAGATGGTGTCTGTACATAAATGGGAAAAATGTCATGTTTCTTGAATTTTATTAGCTGTAAATTACAGTTCATTACCATACACATTATACTGCACTGCAGTTTGGGCAGTCCAGATGAAATAAGTCTATGTTAACATATTGTTCTGGTTGTTAGTTTTACTGACTGTGAATGAATGAGGGTAATTTTCCACATCTTCCTGATCAAGAAGCAACTGTGACCTTTGTGAGCAGCAAAGATTTGAGATTCCATTAATGCAACTAAAAATATACATAATTAGCGATTTCCCTGTGGAAAAGGTCACAGTAGTCTTTCAGAGTGGCTTCCAACTATCTTAAAAACTGCAGGAGAGTTTGTTCTTTTACAACAGCAGAGGAGGCTGGGCTTGGGTGTCTCCTAGGGCACTACACATATAAGGGCTACATCAAGCTCAGCAACTCTCTTGATCCTCTCAGTCTCAGGTGCCAGCCCCAGTCCTCATCCCTGGGCTCACCTGACACCACACAGATTCACTTATCAGAAAAGCAGCTCCTTGAGATGTAGAAGGGAAACACCGGTGTTTGCTTACTAGGGGTAAGCAAACTAAACTTGGTTGGGGCAAAAAATAACTCTGCAATGTCTCAGGAGCAGCAGTTTAGGCAAGAGCTTCCACAGGGTTCTATCTTAGTGCCAGTTCCTTTCAGCATCTCATAAATTACTGGGACACAGGACTTGAAGGTATGCTAAGTTTGTGGATGATACTAAATTGGGAGGAGCTGTTGACTCTCTTGAAGGCAGAGAAGCCCTTTGTAGAGACTTAGAGAAATTAGAGGGCTGGACAATCACCAACCATATGAAATTCAAGGGCAAGTGCTGGATTCTGAACCTGGGACGGGGCAACCCTGGTTGTGTGTATAGACTGGGGAACAAGAAGCTGGAAAGCAGTGCCATGGAAAGGGACCTGGGGGTCCTGGTTGACAGCAAGTTGAATATGAGTCAGCAGTGCCCTGGCAGCCAGGAGGGCCAGCTGTGTCCTGGGGGGCATCAGGCAAAGCATCGCTGGCCAGTCAAGGGAGGGGATTGTCCCACTGCTCTCCCTGATGTGGCCTCACCTTGAATATTGTGTGCAGTTTTGGGCATTCCAATGTAAGAAAGGTATTAAGCTATTAGAGAGCATACAAATGAAGGCAGTGAAGATGGTGAAAGGCGTTGAGGGTAAGACGGATGAGGGCACTTGGTCTGTTCAGCCTGGAGAAGAGGAGACTGAGGGGAGACCCATTGCAGTCTACAACTTTCTTGTGAAGGGAAGAGGATGGGCAGGAACCAATCTCTTCTCTGTGGTGACAGGACCCAAGGGAACAGCAATCAAGCTGTGTCAGGAGAGGTTTACGTAGGATATCAGGACAAGGTTCCTCACTCAGAGGGTGGTTGGGCACTGGAACAGGGTCTCTAGAGAAGTGGTCACAGTACCAAGCCTGACAGAGTTCAAGAAACATTTGAACAATGCTCTCAGGCACATGGTGTGGCTCTTGGGCCAGTCCTGCACAGGGCCAGGAGTTGGACTTTCATGACCCCTATGGGTCCCTTCCAGCTCACCATATTTTGTGATTCCATGATTCTACAAACTTAGTGTGAAAGGATGTCTGGCTGTGACTGTGTCCAACCCCCTGTTCAGAGCAGGGACAACTTCAAAGCTAATTCAAGCTGCTTGGGGATGTGTCCAGCTGAGTTTGCAACACCTTCAAGAATGGAGATGACAGCATCTCTCTGGTTCGTTGTTGTACTCTGCAAAGTAATTTCTCTGTATGTCCAGTCAGCATTTTTCCTTCTGCAAGTTGTAGCCGTTGTCTCTTGTACTTTTGCTATGCACTCCTGAAAAAGACAGTGTTGTTTTGTCTTCTCTGTAACTCTTTGGATTAGATTTAACTCTTTAGATCTTCCCTTGGTCTCTTTTCCAGGCTGAACAAACCCTTTGCTGCTTCTTATGTTCCTATTTTGCCATATAATAGTTTAAGCTATAGAATACTTTTATAACTCATCTATTGTACTTTATTTTAACCTTACTTAAAATAGTAATTTCTTACTGTTGTATTACTTAGTAATTTTCTGTTCCCTATTTTATATGTCATATTAAAAATTTCATAACAAATATTTATGCTTATCTTTACAGAAAATACTCTCAACTGAAAAATAGTTACCATTGAGTAAAACTCAGTAGGCAATAATCTATTTAAATTTCCCTTTATCATGAAATTTCTTCTGTCCCATGTGTTTAGATCCTAAATTAGTAGGACAATGCCCTGGGTTACAGCTTTAAATTGAGGATATAAAATTAGCTAGAATAACCGTACTAAGATGAAAAGGAATTCAACCCTTTTTCATTTCAATCCGTACGATCTAATTCTTCAGACTGTAGGAATAAATCAGAACACAGTCAGAATCAAATAATAATTTCACTACAAGCCATATCCAGAGGTGCTTAGCATGTTGACTTCACACAAATGCAACCTTTACAGCATCCTCATGAGAAAAGTGATCAAAGGCATAACACGCCAAATTATCGGATTCAACTTTGAGTGTGGCACAGGATTTACAAATTTATCCAAGCATTATATCTGGCATAAACTATGGTTTCAAATTCTACCTAGAGAAGTGGAACAGGGACAATCTCTACCAACCACTTGCAGTACAGACATAATAGCAATGAAATAAAACAGGCAGCCATGACTGATTAGAGACGATACTGACACACATTTGTAATAATGTCCATCAGGACTGTCTATTACTCTCCTTTATTTGGATTATTGAAGAAGTAATACACTATTACTGCAATAATACAAAGTTCATGCATAGATAAAAAGTAACTCCTGTTTATCTGCTATTAGGTGCATCAGATGGCTTAGAGACAAGAAATTATTTTGTCTGTGTTTGATATTAGCAGGTAGCAGGGACATGTGTAGCACCATTGCTCCAGGGAGAAAGTTGAAAGGATACATAGAAAACATAAAAGTGTTGTTGGCTTTGATAAGTATCAAGAGGAGAATGGCTAGGTTAAATGTTTATTCTTCTGCTGTGAAGTAATTTCTACACACTTTTATGTTTAGAGGTATGAATATTAAATTAATTAAGGAGTTTTTGGTTTTGTTTTATCTTTAAGCTCTGACTATTTAACACATCTCTGCTACCAGCAAAAATGTGAGCATTGTCTCTTTCTGACCCAGTAGGTATAAGGCTTCCACAAAAAAAGATCAAAGAAGTTCCCAAGAGTTTTCATTGCTCTGATGAGGAGCTAGGAGAAGAGGAAAGACTTGAATCTCTGGAATGTCCTTGCATGACTGCTCAGAATTAATTGCTTGCAGCTCTTTGAATTTATCTTAGTTTGACTTTACTTGCTAATCAATCTTAAATTTATTTTTCTTTAGATCGAAAAACCTATGAAATAAAATTCCAAAACATAAGTTAATAATGTCCCTAGATAAAAATAGCTGTTTATTCCTAGGGTCCTCTCTGCCTTGTAGAAGGGTGCAACTAGTAATATATTCAGGTCTATCACCAGCATTCCACTCTTCAGTTGAAAGACAGTCAAGTCAGTCACTGATCAGAACAGGCTTCCCAGGGAAGTGTTTTAGTCACCATCCCTGGAGGTATTTAAAAAGGCATCTAGGTGTGGAACTTAGGGACATGGTTTAGTAGTGGATCTGGCAGTGTCCCATTAACAGCTGGACCTGATGAACCTGATGAACCTAAGGATCTTTCCCAGTCTTTTTGATTCTAAAGCATAATGATTCTATGATTCTATGATTTTAGATTGACATTGACCTGAAAAAAACATTCATCATAAACACAAAGGAACAAATGCATAAAAAAATAAATAATCAGGAGAAAGTGAGCAATACCTGCCTTATGTTATTCTGATGCAGCAGCTATTTCATTATATTCAGTCAGTGTAATAAATGCAATTTCAAAGAGAACAAGACTAGACTCTGCAAAAAATGTTAAAAATTCTGATCATATGCAAAAACGAGTGCCAGTCAATTTAACAGCTTTTGTGAAAACAAAAAAACAGATTGTAACTTCATTTTTGCTCAAATAGAATGCTAGTTGTGGAAAACTATAGTCAACATATGCTTACTGAGCTTTTTTCCCACTTAATTTGTTTTGCCATATAATTTACATAAATGCTACTGTTACTATTACTCAAATATGCAATTAAAAACCCTAAGTATTCTGGTTTATAATGAGTATCAACCCTCCAGAGCTCAGTGATTTACATAATTACCATAAACGCACGATCAGTAACTAAATTGCAAGTCCCTGTATTACTCTCTTAGCTCCTATAATCTTCTCTCTTACTTTGTGGGGCTCCTATTTTTAGACTACTCAAGAAATTTTCAAGTATTAACAAGGCTACACTGACTTTACTTATCTTTAGGGGTTTTGAGCAAAGCAGAAAAATGAATGATTTCATGAAGCAGGTAATTAAACATGCTGTGTCAGTCACTGAATCTAGCATCTTGCTGTTGCACACAAAGCATTTCCTTTTCTATTTGTTTGTAAGCAACATGTAAAAAGCAGTTAGGTTTTTTTACTCCAAAAAGACTTGGAAGGCTATTTGAGAACTTGATTGCCCCACTTCCATCCTAAACTTAATATGTTTATTTTTTTGCATATATAAATACTTGGAATAAAACAGTCTGGATTAAACCGGTCTCGATTACTGCAGCTCAAACAGTGTTTGGTAGTTCACAGAGTCTGATCCCCTCCTATCACAGACAGATAATTCCATGTCTTGCATAAAAGAGTTGCAAGGAGGGAAGAAACTCTCTCCAAAGCAAAGGATGTGAGACTTTACAGAGTCTGAAAAAGAGAAAATTTGTAATTTTCTGTCCCTCATTTCCTACATTGTCTGCCGTTTCTTTCCATGGAAGTCTACAGTGCTTTTGTCTCCAAAAGAGGAACTGTACCTGTATTTACAGGAGTAATATGTACTCAGAAGTCATCACTTTGAACAAGTGTACATTAACTCTTCTAGACAAAGCATCTTCTAGTTTTCATCTATGGAAGAAAGGTAAATGTTTTCCTTTGGCTGTACAAAAGTCCTGCCCAGATCCATTGGGTAGGTTGCTCATGCATTAAAGTTGTTGGATTTGCACTTCAGATATAAAGTTATATTGGGTTAAACTACACTCTTACTCACTGGATCAAAACTTTGTCTTATAAGCACTGTTAAATATAAAAGCCAGTTTTGTTCTTTTTGTTTGTTTTGGGTTTTTATAATCTACAGCATTATTTCCTTTGGAAATGGAAATACATGATCTAATAAATATAACCAATATAATCTAAGTAGCACCTTAGATATGAAGCTTTTTGTTTCTTGAGATTGGATCACTTTTACAACAGGTATGGTGGTCTTAAGTCTCTTCTGAGACAGCTCACAGGCCTCTATGAGCTACACAGACACTGCGCTTGCAAGCAAAAAGAAACAAGTGCATGGACAGTTAGTGCCACTCTCCCAAGGAAGCATCTCTACCAGGTTCAGTAACTTCCAGTGATTCCTAATTCCCACCACTTTACCATTGAGCCAGTGCAAAAAGCCTGAATTCCACTTTTTACTCCAGTAAGTTAAGAGCTGGTACTCTATTTCAAGATCATTATCAGTTCCATGACAGACTAACTAATGCATTCGGTGAGGCTCAAGCCAACAGTCACTGAAATCATGGAGCAGGAAACATGTCCCATCCTGAAATCCTCCTCGCACAGTCACTTGGCCACCAGCCAGCTGTTGTTAAACATTTACCACTCTACAGTATAAACTGCCCTCGGGAGCAATGAGTTTAAAATCATCTAAAATGGTCCCTGCTTCCCCACAAGGCTCTGCTGCCAGCATTTGTTGTGCAGGTGCCAGTGACAGCATCAGTGGGGACACACAGGGATACATCCTGGCTGGAAAATGATGCTGTGCTGTTGGTATAAGGGAAGACAGGAGTCAGGAGAGAGGGGTATGCCCTTCAGCCAGTGAAAAAAGGGAACTTCACACAAGCATTATGACTGATAAAAGGCACTGTCAGATTCAGGTAAGCATAATCACCTCCTCCTCTGTGAGACAGTTCCTCTGGGAAAAACCCTTCAGAGACCTCAGAGCTGTTCAAGTACCTAAAATGGAGTCTGGGGCCCTACAGAGACCCACCTGGTTTCCAACCACTACTACCCCAGAAGGTGGTCTCATCCTGCCCCTGGGTCTTCTAGAGATCGTGCAGGCTATTTATCAGGCCTGTGCAGATGTCCTACATATCCTTGAATACTCCAGATGTAAAATACTTTTAGATAACTGTTTAAATCCCTGAATACTTTTATATTGTCAATTTTATTTCATATAGAAATTCTATTTTTGGTGAT
The DNA here is from genome assembly GCA_013396695.1 of Sakesphorus luctuosus. NCBI lineage: Eukaryota > Metazoa > Chordata > Aves > Passeriformes > Thamnophilidae > Sakesphorus > Sakesphorus luctuosus. Next base: position 21,590 of record VWZD01012012.1, on the reverse strand, counting down.
CAAATGAGCTTTTGCTACTTTAGTGAGTACAGAATAGTTCCCCACCAGCAGCAAGTTGCATTTTCAATAAACTATAGCAATGCTAGAAACCAAAATATAGAGCAAAACTTCTTCTTACCAAATAGCTGACAAAAGTAACAATTTTATGGCTTGATAACTTAAGGCAGACATGTTCTTTAGTCTGTAAGTTTTTGATTTTCAATATTCACAAGTCAATAGGACTGAGATGCTGAGTACCTTCAAAAACTTTTCTACTCTTACCTATCTACTTTGTTACTCAGTGATAGATTTTATTTTCTGTGCTGGGAGTTTCAAAGTTTCTCTTAATTTTATTTATATGTGACTCTAAGCTACAGAATGTAATTGCAATGCAGTTTGCTGAAAATGTTATGTTCATGTGGGTAATAAAAAAGATAAGATTAAATATTTTAACTAAATATCCTCTGTGATCTTTTTTGTAAAAGATGCCAGGGGAAAAAAGGCTTAAAGAAACAAACCTGCCCATGCATTTGTAAAGTTTTGCTGAATGTTTAATTTTTCATGCTTCCTGTATATAAGAGGAAGAAGAAATACAGTCAACAGAACTGTCCAGATAGTACTTTGATCTGGAAAATATCAAGCTGGCAGATGCCAGAAAAACAACTGACACCAATGTTTAATCTGTCCCCCCCACTCCTGTATAAGCAACTCATGCAGACTCTCCATCCTAAGGAGAGAAATAAATATCACAGGGCACAAATCCCTCTAAAAACTCTCAGACATGTGTTTCTATTCCTTGTGTAAGGATAAAACACAAGGAGACCAAAACAGAAAGACTGTAGCTCACCTCTGGTAAGACAGTGTTTGTATTAAAAGTATAGAGCTTGCAAACACAACTCAGTCTTTTCCCTGCTGAGGGATGTTCCTAGCTGTATCTATTTCTCTGCACTTTTAGCATAGTACCTTCTCATGGAGCAATGGAGCAGGGATGGTTCCTACAGTCTCAAGGGCTTCCTGTCTTGGTTAGGCTGGAGCGATCTGGCCCAAGAATGGTGAAAGGAAGTCTGGTTTCAAAGCTTCTTGAACCTGCTAACACACTGGAACATTTTCTCCCTCAAATGACTCAAATTTCAGATAGCAGAGGACTGGAAGATTGGAGAAAAGCTCAGTTCAAAAAAGCTGAGCTTTTTCAAAACTACAGAGGGCAATGAAGCACACAGAAATCATGCTGCAATTGCCTTGCAGGAGCCAGTTATCTGCTAATCTACTGGGGGAAAACATCAACACATGGAAGTCAGTTGGAGTGATGAAGAAAATTTGATCTTGATTTTAATCCAGGAGTCCATAGCTAAGCTAAATTCCAGTTGCTCTTGGTGGGATGTTGTGTCGAGCTTGTGTGGCATGGTTTGGGTTTTGGGGGGAGGGGTGGACACCTACAGGGAATGGCTTTTCTGAGGAGCTGCCATAAGATCACCCCATGTTCAACAGACCCAACGCCAGCTGGGTCCAAGATGGACCTGCCACTTGAAAAGGCTGAGCCCACCAGTGGTGGTATTAGCATCTGTGGAATAACAGATACAAGGGAGGAAAAGTTACTGCAAAGAAGCAAACTGAAGTTAGAGAAGAGAGGAGTGAGATTACGGGAAAGTAAGAACTCTGCAGACACCAAAGTCAGTGAAGGAGTGGGAGGAAGTGCTCCAGGTGCCAGAGCTGAAGTTCCCCTACAGCCCCTGGTGAGGACCAAGGTGAGGCAGCTGTGCTCCTGGAGCCCCTGGGGGTTCACGTGGAGCAGAGATCCATCTGCAGCCTGTGGAGGACCCCATGCCAGAGCAGGTAGATCCCCAAAGGAGTGTGTGACCCCCATGAGAAGCCCACGCTGGAGCAGGTTTGCTAGCAGGACTTGTAACCCCAGAGTGGACCCATGCTGAACTAGCCTGTTCCTGAAGGACCCCATGATTAGACTGATTTTTAGATTTTCCAGACATGCCAATCTATGCTGTTCTTTGAAGACAGGCACATCTTCCTTCTCCAGGGTTTCCTTGGAAACTGAAGCTGAAGAATTTTTCTAGGGATCCAATTCTGCAGCTGTGTCTTGTGCAAAGTATTTACTGAGTCTGGGCAACTTGAATTGGTAGGAAAGCAGGGTTTTTCAATAGGAAGGACTGAGTGGTGATTTTTTATCTGGATCTGAACTGGATAAATAAACTGAATGAAGGAATGAAGTACCAATTTGCTCCTTTCCCCACTAAATATTTAAGACTGAACGAGCTTCCTGCCCGAAGCAGCACATGCTGTGGGAAAGTTTAGCTGGGATGGATAGGTGGAGCTTTCTCCAATCCACAGAAAGTCAGAAGGGATGGAAAGCTCATGACAACCCTGAGCACTGGGTCTGTAATCAGCCCCATGCTTTGCAGGGTGGAGTTCAGATTCAATCTCAGCAGTTTTTAATTTTGGTTTTTAATAGGTCAATTTAGTCCTTGGAAATTTGTTCCTGGTCATTGGAAACTGACTCAGCCACTGTAGATACATCATGTTGTGGTAGCTCTCAAAGTGCAGGTCTTCAATTCCAGACTTTTTTCCTATATATGAATTTTCCAACACGGTCATAACTTAAAAGATAATAATCAATGCTCTTACTACTCAGTGACTATTCAAGGGACTCAGTGGCTGCAGTGGCAGAACAGTGATAAAGTTTCATACTGGCACTAGGAGAGGAAAGCCAAGCCTTGCTCTCAATCCATGCCAAAGGCCATTCAAAACCAGACCAGCCATTTCTAAGCACCTCCTTGTTTGAGCTGCTGAGTCACCTCCAGCTGGGAGCTACCTCGTATCTTGTGTGTCACTGGCGAACATCATTTATCCATATTATCTCAATATGCTATTACTGCACCTCCAGCTCTGATTCTAGATGGATGTAGTCCAGAGTTTATAGCACAAAGCTAGAACTATTTAAGAGGGAAATTTTAATATCTGCACTCCAATCATTTATCAGGTATTCAGGACACACAACCCCTCTGTTTCCTGAGAACTGAGTTCCTATAATATTTGGGAATAATCCAAATTTTACATTGAAAAATTAATTTCCATACAAAACTGTAGTGGCTGAGCATATCTCTGGCAGGAAGCTCCATTTTAGAATATTCAAACACATATTTTTTTCTTTGATTGTGTTCACCCATTGTTTCTACTAACTGGAATTAAAAGTATTTTTCCTGTATTAGCCTTGCTCTAGTTCTGCCACCTCTTAATGAACAGTCAGCTGAAGTATTCCTGAAAGACAAAAAACCCATTAGGCTTGAATCTTCAGTTAGGAAAATAAAATTCAAAGAAATTGTTGTTTATATTCCAGATGGATTCTTCAACAGACAAATGAAACCCTAATATTCCAGACTTTCTTATCTATTTTTCTAGTCAAGACAACGCATACATCTTACAATCTGATTAGCCTGCTGGCATTCCTACTTGTAATTAACTTCTTCAGTAATTCTTAAATGCTGTGGTTTATTTACTTCCACTAGTTATGAGACATATCCTGCCCTTTAGCAGCAGTAGCTTATACACATGGCATTTTTTTAACTCAAGCATAGCTAAAATGAACCAATCTGTTGCTTTTCAGTGTCCAGCCCAACAAGGCAGTGAGTCAGCACACGTTCACTTCATTAGGAGTGGCACATGCACAGCATGAATGGAGAGACATTCAGCTCACTGGCTCAAGCTCTAAATAAATAAGCTACACTTTCAGGGTTTTATTTTGGCAATTCATGTAAAATGTATGAGTACTTTACTCCTGCAAACACCCAAATACCTAACGGTGTGCTTGACTAAAGGAGCACAGCTTTCTCTCCACTGATTGACTGAAAAAAAAAAAAAGAAACGCAAAAAGCAAAAAACCATAGGGTTTTTTGATGCCATGGGATCTCACTCAATAATTTTTGCTGAAATTTCTATTCTTGATGACTAGCCTGCCAGTGAATAGTCTTGTTGGGTGGGTCTGTGGCTGTGTTTCTAGGTTCACTTCTTCCCCTGGTTTGTGCTTTCCCTCACTTTTTGAAGCCGATCCATCTTGAAAAGAGTATTTAACTATTCAGCCAGCAAACAGGAGTGTATTACCCAATGTCTTGATGTACTTTTGGTCAGACATATAGCTGGAGTTTGGTATGAATGACCAGGTCGGAACACAGGAGCAGGTATGACCATAATGAACGGAGTGGATCAGCTGCCTGGCATGCCCTGCAGCAGGGCTGCATTGCCCGTCAGATGTACAAACTGAGAAACTGAGCTTTTCCCCCTGAGAAATATCTCCTTCCCCCAGGGTGAGAGTCCCTTTGCTGTGCTGCTGGGCAATAGCCCTAACAGCTCCTCTTGGCAGGTTTTGTGAGTACTGCTTTTATTTAAAATGCCTGAAATGGAAATGGAATCTTGTTCTTGGTCAGGAGGTTTTACTCAACAACTGTGTTATTTTTTCAAATTTCGTCTATTTCTAATGTTGGTGCTGATACCTACCCACATTTGGCATGGGACATAGAACGCTCTCTTGGTACAACAATACAAATAACATTCTTCAGACCATTCACACAGACAAATTTGATTATATCCAAACTGTAATACTTTGCAGACAGAACTTTACAGATTTATATACAACCATTTTGACAAGTCTTTTCCTACTGGACTTTTGCTACAAACACATATATTTGAAAGAACTAATACATGAATTAGTAACTTTATTTAATTAAGAAAAATACTGGAAATACTATTCAAATAAACAGAATATATGATGTAAAGAAAAATTCACAATTTTTACTTACTTTCTTTGTTTAGTCCATTGCCTTCAGTACAGTTATGTTTAAGTCTTCCAAGACAGACAGAACATTTTCATACTCTCCTAAGTGCTTGGCAAAATAATCTAAAAGAAGAAAAATCAATATTTCATTAAATCTCAGTTTTACCAAGTCTGAATTCAGTTATGGTATTATTAAATATCTAAATATAAAATGAACAAGAAATACAAAAAGGATAATATTATTTTTCAATTTTCTATTATTTCCCTGAAAAATCATTCCTGGAGTACTTAAAATACCAAAATCAGTATTTCAAAACATTCTCTTTCAATAAATGAGTTCCCAAATTGACAAAAAATTTAAAGTATCAATTTGACAGCTGAAACAAACTTATTTTCAAAATATCTACATTTTTTGTAAAATAGATTTTCAGTCTAATAGTCTACTTCGCACTTACTAGCAGGAGATGAAATTTTCATACATATGTACTAAATTTGATTATATTGATACAAAAATAAATAATTTTGGTAAAGCCCCTAGATGAGGTAAGATCAAGTGTGGGCTGTTGTGAATTGGGGTTGGTTGAGACCAGTTGTTTCTATCTGAGAAATTAGGACACCATGAGTTGGCCAGATAAACTTCTAGTCCCAAGTACTGTGATTATATTTTCAACAAATATGATGCATGCAGGATACCTTAAATCACAAAGATAACAAATTGCAGGATATCCCTGTGTAGCTGCTCAAAGCGAAGGACATTGAAACAGAAAGAGCAGATGTAAAATCGGGGGCATAACTCAAACAGAGGGATTACAGCAAGAAGAGGAAGCAAACCTGGGAAATCATTACCCGAGTCCCCATTTGGTGGATGTGATGAAATACAATAGAGGGAGGCAAAGGAAGAAAAAGTGTGAAAATGAAAGAAAAAAAATGTTAAAGATAGAGACTGTGGTAGACAAGGTTGCAGACATCAAATCACCTGGAAAAGCACAAAAAGGAACATCTAAATGGCAGACAGGAAAAACAAGATTAGACAAGAGCTTTTTGAAATAATGAATAGCAATACTGTGAGGCTTTTAAGACCTCAGTATGAGCTTCTCAGGAGAATCATGAAAGCATAAGCTACCAGGAACACTGCGACATAACCTGGTATTGCTGAGAGGTCAAATGAAGCAATTTAGAATGAAAACATATTGTGAATTAGCACCCTGAACTTTTAGCTCAATTTCTGAGGTGAACTGAGATTACTCAGAAAGAGCTGTATAATCACAAGTTTAAGCATGTATTGCGTAAACTCAGTACCAGAGTCACAGATGAGAAACACTCTAGTGGCAACATATGAAAGATTTAAAAGGCAGCTGAAGCAGCTCATACTTAATCAAAACAGACAGTGAACACAGTCAGTGCTGGACTGACACCTGCCTCAGGCCAGCAAGCCTGTAAGCCTCCAGTGTAACATCAACAGTAGAAAATCCCTTGTGGAACAAAACCACCTGTCTTCTTTGGTCAGGTTTATACAATATTGGCCAGATGCTCTTTCACTTCAGATGAGTCTCTTGTCATATATTTATAAGCCACAGGTTGAGGTGCCCCTTAGTGGGTTCTTGGTCATGGGTAGTTGTCTTGGGTTGAGCTGGCAAAATGCCAACTGCCCAATACAAAGTGTCAACCTCCCTCCCACTGAGAAAAGAGAGAAAGGAAAAAAGCCTGGAAACTCAGAACAGGTTTAAACTCAAACTAATTATATACATTTATACAGAAAGGAGAAAATTAAAAGAAAACTACAATATAATACACACATCAGTTAGAAATAACGATTTTCTACCTCCCCCCGAAAACAGATTCCATCACTCTAGATCTAGTAAAGCATCCCAAAAGGTACCCAGCAAGAGAAAAGAGTAACAATAAAATGTTTCTACTTCCCTGAACTCAAAGAAAATGCAAAGTAGCAGCAGCACGGCCCAGGACAGCAGGGCAGCAGCAGCATGTCCTGCCTCCACTGCAGACATGATGGCAACTAAGAAACAAACCCCTCCCAGCTATCTCAGATTTGCGCCATCTGGTATGAAATATTTCTTTGGTTGCATAAGTCAGGTGATACCAGTCTCTCCTAATCTACGTAGATTCTCTGAGCCTGCTAATTTGAGGCCTCGCTAAAACTAAAGCCCAAACTACAACGGTAGTGTTATCCTGTGGGTCAGTAAACGAGCTGGTGTTTAACTTGATAGTATTTTTGGCTTTTAAATGTCCATTGTTGACCATTGGAAAACTAAGTAAGCTACCATCTCTCCCTCAGAAAAAGGCTGGTTTTGACAAGTATGAATTGGTGGTTTTTTCTGACATTTTGTGGGAGGACTTGCAAAAATCTTCTGTGAATTGTTTTCTGCTGGAAGCTGCTCTCCTAAATCAGGTGTTGTAAGATCAGCTGACGAGAAAATAGGGTGTTGGAGCAATGGCTCACAGCCCAGGAGGGGGTACAGAAATAGGTAGTTGGGCCCAATTCTAGGCCTTGCAGGAGTTTTACTGTGATGAAAGATGATACAATTTGTCAAATGCTGTTCTCACTGACTCAGGTAGGAGGAAAGTAATGAATTTTCCTCCAGCGGGGTACTAGTACGACAATCTTTTTCAAAATTCCTAAAGCACTCATAGCTGTTAAAATGAGAAACTAACTAGAAAAAATATCATGCATGAAAGGGAAATAAGATAAAAGTCATCTATCTATTTGTCTTTATGTCAGAACAGATCTTGAATTTCAGAGAATGTGGAGTACTGATTAGAAAAAATATTTTCAAAGTAGTTTCTGCACACAGTGGATGACAGAGTCTGAAAGGATTATAAGCCATCTGCATTTTCCCAGGAGTTCCTTGGATGGAAATAATTTTCCATATTAGCTATGAAAATTAAACAGAAAAAAAAAGATCATATGGTATGTTTATTTGCACAGGACTGCTGCAGGCACAGGTTGTTATTTTTCTCCAAAAGGAACTTACTGCAGAGCTCTTCTGTGTCAAGATTACTGGAAAGATAAGAGAATAGAAGGTTAGTGAGCTTAGTAATACTTTTTTTGTTGGGTTTGTAAACAGTAGGACTCAAAGACTAGCCTGACAGGGATATGAAACCCCCCTTACCTGGGCTGCAGCAGATGGGTGCCTGGCCATTGCTGGCCTTCTCTGCTGCCTTAGAGAGACTTGTCTGAAGCTGGTGGCAGGTGCAGCCTCCCTTCCTGACAACATTCCCACTGGCACCTTCCTACCCACTAACAACCCACACTGAAGTTCCTTGCCCAGCCTTTGTTCATCCTGGTGTAGGGTCACTGCTCCTCAGGCCTTACACATGTGGTCCCAGTTCTGGCAGAAATCCACCTAAACACCAGAAACATTGGGGGTTTTTTATTCACCTTTCTGCCTATACTCCTCTTCTGCGGCTGTCATGCTGGACAGCAGGACTTGGAGAGCAAAATGAGGAAAAACCCATAACCTTCTCCCATTTGCAATCCTTGCTGTGCAATAGTGTTCCATGGCAGGCACAGTACAGTAGGAGAACAAAACCAGACATACCCCATCAGCACACATAATTGCTAAGACTTTCTAGTCATACAAAACCATTTCACCATTACTAGCTTCAGGAAAATTAGTGATGTGAAAAATGTAGCTGTATTGCCCCATTCCCATGCCATCATATAAATACATACATTCAGGCAAGTATTCTATACAAATCAAACCTGTTCACTTGAAACAGTTATCATTTTCATCGAACTTTGAAGTGATATTTTCTCTCTCAGGCCTTAATAGCCAGAAAAAATTCGACCTACAGCCCATTACAGAAAGTTAGCCTATTGACTTGCTTCCAAGGAGGAGAAGCAACTGATTATTAAAGAAACTTAAAAGCATGAATGTCCTCTTTGAATCTTGCTGAGGGGTGAATATTGAACGGCTGATTGCACTTAGGGTTTTTTCACTTATCTTTTTAATGGGATATTTTAATTGACCTTTTAATGAAATGATGACACAGTGCTATCTTAAAATCGCTTTCACCACTGCTAACTTCCATACATCTGGCTTTTATTTCACAAAGGAGAGAAACAGAGAAATTGCAGGATCCTAGGTTATCACAAACTTGCCTACTCAGGGCTATAAAAACTTCTGAACACTTTTAATTGATAATGTAAATGAGCTTTTCATACAACTTTTATTAATTGAAGGTGACCTTATCTGAATTTGAACAGGCCAAGTGATTTACAGGGGTTGGTTATTTCTCCAGGTTAACTTATGACTATTGTGCTAACCTCTTAACAACTCCAGTGCATTAATGTCAGCAATTATTTTTCATAATGAATGTAAAGAGACATAAAATACTAATTTTCCAATAAGCATACAAAACCAGTTTCTTTTGCAGTTTTCCAGTCAACATCCACCTAACTAAAGTAAGTTAGTACAACCATTTGTATGGGCTGCCTGCACATTGGGCAGGGTTTGTTTCTCTTCTTCAGCTTTTTTGCACATGTAAAACATGACATGAGGTGTCCTGTTTTGCCATGTACTATGCAGCCATTTCTAGGTCTGCTCTGACATATGACACAGGGCTCTATGCTGGCAACACGCAGACTGGATTCCATGCTTTCCTCTTTGTCATGCATTTTTCTCTTCTCAGGTTCCTTATAGTCCTCCTGACTGCTACAAAACATGCTGTTTGATGCTGATGGCTGGGAATAATCCTCACTTTCCTGGGACTCAGAAATTTGTACTACTTTCTCTTCATTCTCATCCTCGGCTGGTTCTTTATCCTCAGTCATTTTTTGGTTTCTTGCAGTCAGGAACATCAGAACCTTCTTCAGACTCTGCAGGGAAGGATCCTTCTGATTTGCTCTTTTCCAATTTCTCATGCTTTTCATCTGAAAGCCAACCCTTGTGCAGGGCCCAGCATCTGTGGCAACATCATGAAGCAGAGGATTCATTTTGCTACATTCGGGACACTTCCAATAATCAGCTAGAGAAACCTCTGGATCTTCATCAAATGAATCAGCATCACTATCTTCATCCTGGTAAGTAGTCAGCTGATAAACCTCATCATCTTCATCTGTGAACTCCTGCCCTTCATTATGGCTATAATCTTCTGAATAAATAAACTCAACTTCAAACTCTACTCTGAACTGGTCTGAAACAGAGCTGCAGTCAAACCAATTAGTGTTTTCACTTAATGAACTAGCGTCAAGATCAGGAATGGAAAGAGGATCTGTTGAATCACTGCTATTGTTTCTTTCATGGCACAGACCACTGACTACACTCCATGAGAGACTTTCATCAAACGTCAACAAAATGCTGTCTGACTGTTATAGGTTTAGCCAGGTGGGCCTAAATTTAGGTTCTAAAATTTAGATTAAGCCTGAAATTGCCAGCTGCCTTGAGCTGGGCTGAGCTAGCTAACAGCTGACTTCTTTTAGCCAGTAATATTGTATTCCATACCATCTTACATCATCTCAATAGGAGTAAAATCCAGTGTGTGGGTGTGGCTTAGTCAGTTCTGCCATGGCCGAGGTGCGAGCCGAACGTGGTGCAGCTGCTGCCTTGTTGGAATGGACCTTGTTCCTGTTGTTGCCGCTGTTTGCAGTTTGTTTGAGTTCAGGGAAGTAGAAATATTTTGTTGTTACTCTTTCTGTTTCTTGCTAAGTTCTTTTAGAGTGCTTATGAATTTAGAGTAATATACTTCGTATTAGTTGGGGAGTGAGAAGTTATTTCTTGTTATATAAAACTTGTGTAAGAGTGTGTTATATTGTAGTTTTCTCTTAATTTTCTCTTTTCTGTATAAATACATGTAGTTAGTTTCAGCATAAACTAGTTTGGAGTGGGTTTTTTTCCCTCTCCCTCTTCTTCCTTTTTCACTCTGTCTTGGACAGTTGGCATTTTGCCAGCTCAACCCAAGACACTGACTTGTGTTACTTTTTTCTGTCACTATGAAGATCATCTGAAGAATTTTCTTCAGATTCACTGTGTGTCCTAGAAGATGTAGTTGGTCAGGAAGCGACATTTGAGGAAGTCGGCTTCTCTTCTAACTCTTGCATAGATTCCTTAAGAACATTTTCTTCTTCAAGCTGAGATCTTGCATCATCCTCAGGTGTGTCACCAAGTGTAGAGTCTTGTTTATTGATTGCCATCAGATTTCTGGAAATCATGGAATACAGTCTTCTGTGTTCTTTTACAGAAAAGCTTGTTACTCCAAATAAATCCCCCAGGAGATCATTTGCACAGTGTACAATATGCTGCTGGTTTTCATCATATAATTGTTTAGACATAATATATTGTCCAAGATAGGATATTACCTCCTTCATAGTAAATGTGTCCTTTTCCGTATCAGCTAACTTCAACAACTTTAACAACAGTGGCTTTGGTTTAACCATGGTGGCCCCGTGGCCCGCTTGCCTCTGCGGCCTGGGGGAATCAAACCCTTTCGACCCCTAAGGGGGTCCAGCAGGAGACGGCAAAGCCCTGCACCTCCTGCCATAGGGCAAATGGAGCCAACCAAAAGTACAGGGGGAATGGAAAAAGGTCCCTGATCGGAGAGGTAAAAGAACCCTCTCTCGACTCCCATCACCTCCCCGAGGGCCCTTAAAGAAGAGATATAAGGCCCTGAACTCAGAAAGTCAGGTAGAGGACAGTCAAGATGATCTATCTGGAGGGCTTCCTGGTTGCACCCTGTCTACAAGACAGATTACAGCCACAGCTATAAGAAAAAAGGGTGATTGTAGTCGGTGACTCCCTTCCGAGGGGAACTGAGAGCCCAATGTGTTGCCTAGACATGACATGCTTCCCATGCCATCTGTCCTAGGCTTTTATGTGTGGTATAAATCACTGCGTAATCTCAATGCTTACAAAATATTTCTGGGATAGGGAACTACAGTGTTCACTGTGTAAGTAGTGAAGTGAAACAACGGGATGATAAATTACTTGCCCAGAGTTCGATAGTCTATATTTTAATTGGATAAGAGAGACAAAATAATCTGTGCAAAGCTTCTCCTACTAGCTAACAACTGAGTAGAATTCTTCACCCTCCCCTACTAAAAACAAGCCACAAACTACTTGGGATTGAAAAGCACACACTAGGATTTGCATTTCATTCCCCTGGATAATTTGCAAGTGAAAACATAGAAAAATAGATGGTTTGGGGATTGTTGAAATATACATGATTCTCCTAATGCTTGTATTATAACACCTCCCAAGGTTCAATGAACATTTTGCTACTTTTATTAGCCAGATTGTTAGTTTGACACATTTTACATAACCTGCCCTTTTCAGTAAATGCCAGTGAATAAAGTTTTTGCCTCCTTACTATATCTGCTTCATACGATTTTTTTCTGGAAAGCTGTACTAAAAAGGAAATTATATTATACTGTCCAAGCCATGTCTCTCTGCTATATCCACCTGATACTTGTCATGTGCCATCTTGCTGCCTCCCTGCTGATAGGATTTTCAAAAGCTTTTGAAAGCACTAAAGGAATGCCTTTAAAATGTATTTGCTTCTGTTAAAGATCAAGCCTAACAGAATACTTCTCAGCTGTAAAGTCAGCTAAAGCCTTTTATCAGTTAAAGACTTAATGGAAAAATATACTCAAAAAGCTTCTTGTTGCTGCTTTAGAACTAAGCTTAACTATGTTTTCTTATCTACATTTAGGTCCTACTCTGTAACACATGTTAACCTATGAAATGAAAGCACCCTTTCTTCTGGTTGGAATAGGTAATTTAGTAGGTTGTCTTAAGTCTTCCACCCGTTCAATTCCCTGAAATACATGAAAATATGACCCTTCACCGTATGTATTTTGTGACTTTTGTGCCCAACTTTTTGCCAGACCTTTCCTGGACAGTGAGAATGATCTCTCTCTCAGATGGCTGCTGTGACAGTTCCATTGCCTGTTCTCAGCTAATAACTCTAGCATTCAACAGTCATATCTAGTCTTCAGGTGTGCCTGTCAACCAGGAGGAAAAACATGTTATTCTCACTTTTCGTACTTTTCAGATCCATATATTTTCTGTTAAAGATAAAATGGTGTAAAATAATTATAACAATGAATTATTTTAATAATTTAAAAAACTTTACAGACAGAAAGAAAAAATAGATGTAGAACATCTATCTTCTTTCTTAGAAATTTTACTTAGTCATCAAGGATTTCTGCCCTTACCAGGAGGCTTCCTGACAAATGTGGGTAAATGGAATTACAGTAAAATAAAACACTTACGCAGATATGTTGTACATGGGAGAAAGTCCAAAGCTGTACAAATGAGCCTGACCCTGAAGTGAGTTTTTGACTGTGTTATTCATACTATTGGCCTTGGCCACAAGGGCACATTGTTAGCTCATGTTCAACTTGATGTTCATCCAGTGTCCTTTTCTGCCAAGCTGCTTTCCAGCTGGGTGGGCCCCAGTATATACTAGGGCACAGAACAATAGAATCATATAATTGTTTAGGTTAGAAAAGACCTCTAAGACCATGAAGTCCAACTGTTAACCTAGCACTGCCAAATCCCCCAAACGCCTCCAGGGACAGTGACTTCAACACCTCCCTGTCTACTTCACCCCATCCCTTAATCACTTTATAAACTCTATGGTATTTTTCCTTCCCTAGAAGTCCAACAGACTGAGTAGCATTCCTTCTGCTTACTTCAGGACACTGTGTTGGCACAAACTAAAATCTTGTGTATTCTACTATGTAACTAAATTTAATTTGATTCCATTTTCCACAAAAGCATGGGGTTGTTGAGCAGGACTTTGCACTTCACCTTGTTGAACTTCATAAAGTTTCCAACAGCTAACTTCCCCATGGTCTTGTTAAACCCAGCTGGAATGAGGATATCCAGACAGCACAAGGGACAGCACCAACACCAGTACCACATCACCAAACAGGATTGCTTTTTCACCTCTTTACTATATATGATTGCTCCATTTATTTTCATTCCAACATCTGCTTCTAGTCTTCATCTCATGTAATGAATCTGCGGGACGAAGAACTGAGGAATTCATGTTTAAATTTGAAGAAGGCCGCAGCCTGTGGAGTGGAGAATACAGAGGCATCTAATTTCCACTCTGTGTTCTTAGCTGCCCAAATCACATTTATTGGAACCTACATACAGGTATATCAAAAAGTTTCAAAACCCTTCACTTGTAAAGTTTAGATCCACATAACATAGCCAAGCTTCCTTCTAGCAGCTTTCTACTTAGACTTGTTTCCTAAAATCAGCCTGACGTCTTTTTTTCCATTCTCAGGTACAGAGCGTGGCACTGGAATTGTAAGAAGGGGGCACTTACTCAGTATTGTATGTATCAATGGAGTGAAAAAGTTCATGCACTTCTCCACTCAGGACTCCATCAGCAAAGTAAGCTTGGAATTCATCAAAGGACAGTTTTCCGTCATCTGAAACAATGAATAAATGAAAATTGCCTTAATTTCTTTAATAGCTTTGCTTATTTGCTTCATGCATGTCCTAGTTCAGCAAGCTGGGACCAGTTTCTCACTGTGTGGGTGTGACCAAAGCTGTTTATTCTAAACCCTTTATGCCATTTCCCAAGAGCTGTTAACAATGGAGCATTTGCAGCAGCTGCCCAGGACACACCCGACCCCTCAGGGTGTAAGCTGGGTGTTAAAGAAGCCTGTGAGATAAGCTGTGATAACTCCCCTCCAGGAAGTCGTTAGCACCTTCTCATCCAGCCTGAGGGGGTGTGTCTGCTAATGGGCCATCGATGATGGACTTGGGGGAACCACGTGGATCTCAGCATAGGGCCTAACAAACCCTGTTGTGTTCGTGTCCCAGGGTGCTGGGTTACACTCCTGGGTTTTGTGGGTTAAAATAATTTTCTCTTTGTGCTATTGCATTTATTGTAATATTTTTATTAAATTGTAACTGAGTGTGTTGAAAGGAGTTTCTTTTCACAGCTATGCTTTCTTTGGCTCATACAGATACCATCAGTTGCTTAATCAAACTACCTCTGCAGCTTTATCCTTTGCTGGGAATGGTGATTTGTGTGAACTTATACACATATTCAAGATATTGGTGACTTTTGGCAACTTTCCTGAGATAAAAATATTATAAGTTTACCTATAGAACATCCTGGATATAACACCAAACCTGTCTGTTTATTTTTATCCTTCAGGGTCACAGGCTTTACTTCAATCCAGAATATCATTGATCAGCTAACAGCCAAATTGAGCACTAGCTATTTTCTTTAAATTTTATCATCCAAGAGCAGGTACTGCCTTTTGTTTAATTGCCTTTTGCTTAATTGCTATTTATTCTCAATAGCATTCTGAATGTTATTAATATTGACTGACACATCACGGAGCTTGTTTCTGGCAAAACACAAGATTTGAGTACCTATTTGAACTTACAGACTTCGTACAGTTACATTAACTAAAAAAAGCTCCGATTATCCAGGGAATTTTTCTGATTTTTTATGAGTGTATCTGTTTTGCTAGTGCAGCTGGGGATTCAGCCACCGGTGGCCTGGGCCACTCTTGTGCTTCATTAGTGCTCAGATGAAGCTTGGACCCAAATCCTAACAAGTGCTCCTTGTGCTGTTAAATTGAAGACACATTTGCCTAGCCAGGTTTGGGGGTTTTTTCCCCAAGAGTCAAGAATTGCTTTTATTTTTAAGTCTGTGATATGTGTCCTCAGCACCTTCCCCCTGGGCACACCTCACTGCATCAGATAAATACTGCCTGATTTAAGTGCTTCAGAGCAGCTGAGCAGAAGCCTCTATTATAGATGCTTTAATCCTTGCCACTGGCAAAGCAATAGGGGAAGGATGACTCATGAAAGGCAAACTTCTCTGAAGCTATGCATCCCTCAGAGAAATCAACCTTCTGCAGCATTTGCATTGGCAACGTTGCCTCAAAGAAGCTGTTCTGCAAGGCTTGATTGTTTGTCTGTCTTCTCTGACATCTTTCAAAAACAGTGTTTCTTCAACAACTAGCGCAGTCATCCATGCTCCTTGAAGCCAAAATGCTCCCAGCTGGCAGACAAAAATATAAACAATAAAATTAATTTCCCCATGTAGCACTTGCAAGTTTAGAAATACAGTTACACAGTGGGTGGTTAGAGGAGCCTTCCTTTAGGTTACAACTGCATTCTTACATTTATCTCAGTAAAATTCAGCTCTCTATTAAATAGATGGGGGTTTTGTATAAAGCAGGCGCCAGTGACATTCCCCAACCAATCCACTCCATAAACACTGTTAATCTCCAGGGCACACATAGGATAGCTTATCACTTCAACAGAGAACACCATATCTGAGGAAAGCCACACACATACTCTCCCTTAGAGCTGAAAGGTGGATTCAGTGAGTCAAAAGACATCAAGTGAATCATGAACACATGTATTTGGAGTCTACATGTACAAAGATAATGGCAAATGGTGAGACTACAGCCAGCAAAGGAAGTTACAGTGACGTAGAAAAGAAGGATGTCTAGCAGGGATGCCAGCACATGCTAGAGGACAACAAAACCACTTCCATTGCCCCCTATTTTGGGTTTCCTGTTAGGACTGTGAGCCTTTCCCAGCAGTTAAACATGCCTGCGAACTCCATGGAGGACCGCCAGAGCAGCCTTTTCATAGCAGGAGCCACGTCAGATGGAGCTTGCATGGCTAAATAGCAGCCCTAAGGCTTATCGCAGCTGGAAGAGCCACGTGGAAGAGTTTAAGGCAGTCAGAGGGGAAAGCCACACTGGGCTAAAACCCTTTCTGGGGTTCACCTTGGAAGGAGGGGATTTGGAAAGTAGAGCCCACGGCATTGCCCTGGCCCAACCACACAGTTCCCAGCCTGTCTCCAGGCTGCCTACATGCACACTGCCAGGGTAGTCAGGTTGTTTAGGGTTTGGGACTCTATGAACACAGATCCCTGGCCTTGTAGGCCAACAATTAGCGAAGGGAGAAGAGATAACAATAAGTGAACTGAATAAATAAAAAAATCCCCCATGTCAGAAAGTATTTATTAACCAAGAAGGGTGTCTTGGGTTGAGCTGGCAAAACGCCAACTGCCCAAGTACAGAGAAAAGGTTCTTCTCCCCCCAACCAGCCAAAGGGAGAAGAAAGAGGGAGAGAGAAAAAAAACTTCAAAAGCCCGGTTTATGCTGAAACTTACTACATGTATTTATACAGAAAAGAGAACATTAAAAGAAAACTACAATATAACACACTCTTACACAAGTTTTAACAAGATACAACAAGAAATAACCTCCCACTCCCCAATTAATACAAATACTCTAGATCTATAAGCACTCTAAAAAGCATTCAGTAAGAAACAGAAAGAGTAACAGCAAAATGTTTCTACTTCCCTGAAACCAAACAAAATGCAAGGAGCAGCAGCTGAAGCAGGAGCGAGGCCTAAGATAGCAGACAAGGCATAGCACGTCTTCCCTGCTCCTCAGCCACGGTGAAACTGACCAAGCCACACCCACACACTGGACTTTACTGCTATTGAGATGATGTAAGATAGGGTGGAATAAAATACTATTGGCTAGACGAGGTCAGCTGTCAGCTAGCCCAGCCCAGCTCAAGGCAGCTGACAATTTCAGGCCCAAATCTGAGTTTTAAAGCCTAAATTTAGGCCTACCTGGCTAAACCCATGACAAAGGGGCAACAGGGACTAGGAAATGGGCCCTTCTCTCAGCTCATCTGCTCCTGGGGATCTGCTGTGGGACTTGTCTTTTTGTAAGGAACTGACAGTCCACATCTGCTGTAAAAGATTTGGATCAGAGCACTTGTGTGCTCCAAGATATTGCCATATACACAAAGAGAATGAAGTAGTGAGGGGGGACACATGACAACAGACATAGATGGACCACATACAAAAAGATGAAAACCACCTGATTTATTGGCATATGGCACATAGGCTGGAATCAGACCAAGAAAGAGCTGTGAAAATAACAAGTTTCAGTGTGCCAAAGCAAGCATGCTAACAATATCTACTAGGTCCCAGTCACAAAGGTTGCATCAGAGGAAGTGCAGACATAGGCTGAAGCTTTAAAGAGTCCAGGGAAATGCACTAAGCTTTCATTGAATCTGTATGTTGATAGAATCAGAAATAAGGAGTTTCAGCCATTATTCCAGCTGTTATGCTGGAAAAGGTTATTATAGGTAACCAAGTGATTCCAAGGGGACTAGGCTAACAGGGAGAGGGTTTAGATTGTCTCTAGAGCAATAATTTTTGGAACCTGTAGCACAGAGTCCAGCCCTGCAACACCTGAAGGACCCAGGGAGGTGTGATGGGGAACCCCACCACCAGAGGAGCCTGCGCTCTGAAAGAGGATCAGGGTGATATCTGCAGTGGATACAGATGGTCAGGAAGCAAACAGCAGTGTGGTGAGAGTTCATAGAGGGTATGCTGCAAGAGTTTTGCCTTCTTAATCTGTTTTACCAGTATCAATTGAGTAACTTGGGAGCTTAAATCAGGGATGCTGCAGTTCCAAGAATTTCTGTCCTTGGCCTCTGTTCAGAATACATGTTCTGTAAAGTAAATGTTTTGTTCAAATGTGGGTCACTTTGGACCACTCAAACCTGGCCCTTCCAAGAATCATGCTGCATAGAGCCTCCTGAAGGGATTCCTGCATATTAACGTTTTTCTCAAGAGAAGGCACACAACATTTGAGTCACCCTGTCATGATGTGATCTCTCTGGATGGGGGGCAGAGCCCATGCACTGCCGAAGCAGCCATTTAGCAGTGCTGCTGGGGGCAGTCTGTGGCCTAGCTGAAGACCTCATGAGATGGCAGGATGTTATAGCCCCAGATTAGGACATACTGGCCTAGGAAAAATGCAATTATGAAGTCAGGTACTTGGCATTCCTTGCTTTGGTGTAACTATAAAATTTTTCTTGAAAAAAAGGTTAATCCACTAAGTGGCCATCTTCAGAGAGCCTCCAGACCAACTTCACTTTAGGGGAGTTTCAAGAGATCCCTTTCCCTGCTTTCCCTGTCTCTCAGAAGCATATTCCTTCAGCCCTCTGGGATGTCATAAACTATCACTCTGGTAAACAAGCTGGAGCCACTGAGAAGTCACGATCTGAGGATTGCTGTAGTGAGGCAGTTGTCATCCTGCCTGAGTTCACCTAGAGACACAGGAGCAGATGCAGCTGGTAGAAGACTCACCTGCAAAGTCAGTGTTTATCCTGCAATGGGATGATTAATAAATAACGAATATGAAAACACCTATTCTGATCTCTGCAAAACTGACTCTAGAGTAAGCATTGCAAGATTTCCTCCTGATGAGCATACAAGAACAATGCAGTGGCTTTTTGGTTATTCTGTGGAGATCTTGTTGGGTCACTCACATGTGTATGATCTGTGAATCCATCCTTTTGGTTCCTGGCACCAGTGGAAGGAATAAGATGATACTGCAGCACTGATTTTAAAGAATCCTGTATTTATGACCCACAGTTTTTTGATGGGCTAATGTTTGCATGGGTTTAGAGTTGGGCTGAAATTTCCAGATCATTGCAATCAACAAAGATATTGATACTGCGTGTATAATAATGTATTTTATACAATTTGAGAGTTCTATGTTTAAAAGTCTGATATCCCTGCTCTGTGTCATGGACATCAGGGGTACTGAATGAAGACATATGAAAGAATGCAAAGGTTAGTCTCATCTGACTGTATGTTTCATTTTACAGATTCTAATTTAAAGACATTATAAAAGACATATTTTTAGGAAGGAAAATAGCTTTCACTGAGTGCTTGTTTGAAATGTCAGAGAAAAAAATGAAACCAAACATAAATGTACTGGTTCTGACATTAATAAGATTTTGTTGCTATTCTGCTGGTTGTTTGATATACAGGTTTGGAAATCTATGGAACTTTAATCTTTAGTTTAGTCATTTTTTTTTTTCATTTTCCCTGATTCTTCAATGCCTGCAGCAAACTGACTACCGTGTTCCTTAAGGTTAAGGCTTTCCAGTTTTTTTGAAAGTGTCAGCTTCTACAGATATTACCTGTGATGTTTTCAAATATCATTTTCTTAGGATCTTTAAGGATGTTTGAGATGCAGGTTATACTTAGTGCTTTTTCATAATAGCTGGCATGTATTTGCAAATCAGTGACAGCATCTATATACAAACCATCTTTTCTAAACTTGTCATATTGAATTCCCCTCTTTAGGACTCCTGCTTGGAGCTGATCCAAGAGTCCCAGGGCAGGAGCTGTTTGGAACAAAGGAAATAATCAAATTGCAATTCTAAATTTGTGCAAGATGGAGACAGCTGAGAGGCTCTTCTCCTGGAGGATATGGCTGAGGGTCACTTCCTCCTCCCACCAAGTTTGACTGGATGGATGTTTCCACACTAAAAAGTGCTGAGTGGAGTGTTAAATGCCAGAGCATGTATTTCCAGAGCAGAAGAGGGGATTCATGCCTTAAAGGCTGGCTGTTGTTCTGGTGGGTACATTCAGCAGCCAATAGCTCTGCAAGCCCACTGGCCAGCATTGGGCTTAGGGTAATTTGTTTGCACCTTCTAAGAGAACAGGTCTGCAGCATCCAGGCTCCCCTCAAGAAAAGCCGGAGGTGATAGACTGCTAAAAGGCCAAAGCAGCCATCTTCTTCCCCATGAGGATGGGAAATGACCCCTACCATGATGCAGGCAAAGGAAGGGCATTGTTCTCCAATTATTTTGTTATCTAGTCCTCCTCGTCTTTGGTCTGTGTTGAATCGTCAGTGTTGAGGCACCTTACCTCAGCTAAAGGATGACTGTTGCTCTTGCAAGAGTAACTCACTAGATTATTAACCCTTTTTTCCCCCATCCATTTTGACAGTCAGACTGTTTGTCATTGGATTTCTGCAACACAGTCTATATTTGAAATTACATTCCTGTGCTAAGAGGAGAGAATTATAGCAGAGGCTCTTCTAATTGGGCACATGTGAAAGTTGCATAGCCAGGAGAGGCTCCTGGGTGACCTCTACCAGCAACTAATAAGGTTTCACTTGACTGCAAGGCTAACAGGGAACCCCATGTCCCTCCAGCATACCAGAAGTAAGAGAAACACCTCATGCAGACAAGCACATACAGCTGCTACATTCACAGGTGCGAGGCAACCACTGTTGCCTGTGAGATAAGGGAGGGGTTTTTTGGTAGTTGTTGGGGTTTTTTTGTTGTTGTTGGTTTTGGTTGTTTTTTTTTTAATGAGGAAAGACTGCATTTGGCAGTTCCAGTTCCCCATGTTTCTTCACTCTGTTCCTTGCAGGCTAGTGACAAGGTCTTACTTTTTGAGAGGAATTTAATGAATTTCATTTTGTTTTAAACAGCGAAAAAATTAAATAAATGAAGATTTTTCCTTTTTGCTGAAATTACTTCTGTGTAAACTTCACCTGCTTTTCTTTGAGTTCATGGAGTTTTATAAAGTAAACCTGACCAAAATTTTATTTTGACATGGCAACCTGAAACCTCTACTTTCCAAAAAGGTCAATGGGCAACATCTCACCTTTATGAAATTGCTTTTTTCCCTCAGGGTTCTCTGTTGCTTTTGTCAATATTATGAACCATAAATTCCTTAAAAATCCTTCCCTGTGTCTTGTCCTCCCTCTAAGAAAACCATGTGACCTTTTCAGTTATGGAGGGGAATGTGGATCTGCTCCACACAGAGCAGAGCTGCTCAGCCATGAAATAAGAACTATAGGCAGAGTTTATGAAGCTGATCCTCTCATGAAAGCTGTGCACAGCTGACATTCCCAGAAACAGAACAGTAATTGAATTACAAATGTACCAAGGCTGGCAAAGACAGAAGCCACCACATTTTTATGACTTCTTTCACATAGACGAATGACCATTTGCTAAAGGACTTTCTCAATTAAACACAGATGTCT
>VWZD01012011.1:55225-85634 GCA_013396695.1 Sakesphorus luctuosus | reverse complement strand
ATGTCTCTATATTATCTCCAATGGACAACTAAAGTAGTAATTAACTCATCATAACTATACTCAGTGTTACTGCTCCAGCAAAGACATTGTTTTGCCTCAGGTTAGCTTTGTGAGGAAGAACAAGGTAAATGTCCCTTTGGAAAGAAACCACAATTTATTGGGTTACTGATGCATCAAACAGATTATCAAATGTAACAAACACTATTTTCCTAAATTATTATTTGCAGTTTTTCACTCCCTGGCTATTTTCTAGGTAATTATTTTGCTGTTAACTCTCTAGAAAAAATGCTAATATTAAACATTAACAATATTTCCATTTCACAGACTTATAATTAATCATTTAGATTACAATTCACCAAGAACAAATGTTTCTTGAGATCCAAATGGTACTGCAATTCATTTCCCCTATTCATACCAAATAAATTGACTTCACCAGGCCGAAGTGTTTCATGCTGTTTGCTTATACTTGTGCAAAACTATCCCATAACCTGATGCTTTAAATGTCCCCAGTGTAAACAAAAACAGATGACATGAAGAAACGTAAGAACTGTACAAGGATTTACTTGGTAGCTAAACACATCTTTGTATACACTATGAAACACTTGTAGTTATTCATCAATTTTCATCATTATCTGACCCTCTTTGTCCTAGGACTTGACTCAGAGCAGACAGAAAAAAAAAATTCAAAAGTTACAGCCTACCATGAGTAAAAAATCCCGTGAGAAATGTTTGTCTTAATTTTGTTGACTTCGGGAATTACAGCTGCTAATCTGAGGTCTGATTTGTGCTTGCAAACCTCTTTAGCTCTATCCATCACAAGTTGAACCCTTTCTTGATGCTCTCTACATCCTCTGCAATAAACATATCCTTTTCTCCAGGTGTCACAATTACGACATTGATTTCAGACTTTGCACATGCTTTTTTAACTTTTATTATTTAAAAGCAGCCCTTGTGCTTATTTCCTTCTTTCTGCTGTCCCATTTTGGCATTGTCACTGATCCTCAGCATCTGAGGATCTCTGTTGTGAACAACCTGTGGGGGCTGGCAACACTAAGGCAAAGTTATTTTCAAGTCATAAGCCCTGATCATAACTCACAATAAGATTCATTATTAAATGTCATCTTGACCCATATAATTAAACAAAGAATCATAAGAACTGCTTATCCAACAAATAATTTAAGAAAAATAAAATCAGGAAATGTAGCATTTGAAAATATGGGGTCACACAGCAGAACTAAGAGAGGGGTACTTGTGGGAAAGTTCATTGGTAAAGATAAACTTATGTCAGCCGCAGCTAACGCTACTGCAATTACCGATGATAGTAAAAAAAGGCATTAAGTATTTTAAGTCACAGAGACCTTTGAAGAAATTACTAGTAAACTAAGTAGACAAAGGGTTACCTCCTTTAATTGTCAGTGGGTTGTTTTACAGCCAGTTTAAGCATCACATAGAGAGAGAGAGAGAGAGAAACACAGTCCCGAAAACTATCCTATGTACTTCAGATATTGGTTGCATGCTAAGAATAAGACAAAAAGAATCCAGTCCTATGAGAGATGGAAACTTGTCCCAGTTGCAAACCAGCAACTTAACATATAGTGATAACTTTTTTATCTATCCCTTGATCAAATTTGGTTATCTGTCTCTGGATGTGGGTGTCTTTATTTGGAACTTAAATTAACTGGATCAATCTTTAAGCAGAAGAGACTAGTTGTGCCTCCACCTTCAAAGATGTAGGTGCTTCATCCCTCTGGAGAAAGAAAACTCACTGGGAACTGGGGCACACTCCCAAGAATACTGGAATCCTGTCAGAAAAATCCTGGTATAAGCAAGGAGCAAGCATTTCTAGTGTTTTCACTTTCTCTGAGGAAGACAGGATTTCCAAATTGTAACAATGTGGAAAGCAGACAGATAAGCATTTACTCAGCAAAGTTACACCATCTAAGCATGAGAGACAGAAGTAAAGACTCTCTTCTTTCAAGAACTCTGCAATATTTCACCTGTGAAAACATGCAGCAATTGATTAACAGTATTTCCAACCTGTACCTCTTTGATTGACATGCAAAATTCTATGCCTGTGATCATAGGAGAGGTGTTCCAGCCCTGTGATAGACTCAGCGTGTCTCCTCTGGATGCAGTGCAGCAGGTCCATGTTCTTCTACTGAGGGCCCCTGAACTGAATGCAGTACTCTTTGTTGGGTCTCACAAGAGAGAAGTACTGCCACAGAATCACCTTCCTTAACCGGCTGCCCATGGTGCTTTTGATGTAACCCAGGACAGAGCTGGCTTCCTGGGCTGTCAGCACACATTGCCAGGTCATGCCCTGCCTCTCATCCACCAACACACCAAGTCCTTTTCCCCAAGGCTGCTTTTGATCCATTCTTCACTCAGCCTGTACTTGTGCTTGGGATAGCCTCAGCCCAGGTGCAGGTCCTTGCACTTGGGCTTGTTGAATTTCCAGAGGGTTCACACAGGTCCACCTCTCAGCTGTGAGGTGTGTAAGTTTTTACTGGATGCAATTGTACATCCTTAAGATGACACAGTTCACCTCTCCAACACATACACATAATTGTTTCTATTAAATTCTGTAGGGTTTCCCACTGGGACAGGCAGAAAACAGCCCATAAATTACTTGTAAAAAAGAAGAAACAAAATTATAATTCAACCATTTTTATATAGAACACATTGCTTTACATAAAAATAGTTGGTTTGTGGCAGTCTGAGACTAATTGACTTTTTCCATTTGCAATGACTTATTTATTAATGTTGCTGATTTGCACACATACACAGCTTGGAGTACACAAAAGACTTTTATATATAAAATTGATAAATACATTTAATTTATTGATTTGCAAATGACAAATTTATTTGGTCTAAAAAGTTTATTGGTTCATAAGAATGAAATATTGATTTTTGTGTGTAATATAAATTTCAGATGCACTCTTAAGTAGACGCAGCAGAACTGCTTATACTGTTTCATGGAAGCCTATCAAGCTTTTCAACCTTATCTTTATTTTGAGGATTATATAGCTAGATCATAAAGAATGAGTTTGGGCTGAACCTACTTTTAAGATGGTCTACTTCCTGATATCTCAGCCAAGATCACTTTTAAGCACATTCACAAAATAGATGGGTCACTGTTAAGCAGTAAGTGTTTAAAATAAACACCCATTACTGTAACTGTAGATTTATTTCTGTCTATAAGCTCTCCAATTGGCTCTTTGGCTTCTTCTGTGTTTTAAATTAAAGAAAATAATGTGTTCATTGAAGAACAATAAAAAGTATTTTCAAATTACTACGTGCTTTATAGACAAGTAACATGTTGACTTAAAGCTCATCCTGATGGTCTGGAAGAGACTATTTTCATGACCAGAAGCATTAATGATTTAATTTCTGTCAGCCCCAGGGCAGAGAAATATTCAAGCACATCACAACAGTATGTCCCAAGCTCAGCAAGGCAGCGGTGCCGTTTACTGACTTGCAGATTCATGTTATTCCCACACACATTTTTATCATTGTGCCTAGTGTCTACATAGGGAAAGGTAATGAGTGGCATTCTCAGAGATTCTTCATATTTATGTCTAAATACATATATTAAGATGCTTACTTTGCATAATCAGGTTATGCAATTACTTCCCACCAAATTATAGGAAAGATTTTGCTGGCATTGTAGCTAGCTTTACCAGGAATAGGAAGGTATGAGCAACTTTACCTGTTCACATATTGCATCCTGGTCAAAACAAGATTTTTATTTTTATTTCAGTTTGTTTTTCTTTTGTGGTGGGATTTCTTTTCCTCAGCTTGTATCAAGATTTGTTCAGTAACAAACAGGTGACATCTGATCTCAACTGGAAGCCTATTAAAATTGACAAGTAGTTGCATAGATATTAATTTGCAAAGGATTTCCTTTGGACACACACACTTTTTATACAAGTTTTTCTAATTCTGATCTTTTTTTATTATGAAACAACTAGGTGAAGAAACACAGTGGAATGTAATTAGATACACTTGTCAATTATGTCTCTGTTGATTTGCTGTGATTTCAAGATTTTATAGAATTCCTGAATTGTGACATGTCACTGCATGGTCGATTAATTTGGTCCTAGAGATTGGCCAAGGTATTTCCAGCTATGCAGAAACATCTGACAGCTCTGTCAAATCACACCTCAAAAAGACAGAGTTTTATCTCTTACATGTACCTGTGCAGACACTTTTTTCAAGCTTTCTTCAGTCTTTGTGCTCACCTAGAGACATGACACTAATGAAACTGTCTACTGATGCCCATTGACTGAAGAGTTGGACTCAATGATCCTTGTGGGTCCCTTCCAACTCAGAATAGTCTGGGATTCTGAGGTAAAAACCTCATTCAATAGAATAAAATTAGCCTTACAAATAGTACAGCAGCAGTTCCTGGAACCCCTGAAGCTGAGTACCTGTATGACCAAACCCAAAGCCTTTTGTCAGAAAGCTTACAATATAGATGAAATGCAGATGGAAAAGGATGCAATAAACAAACTGGAAAAATACAAGGGGAAAGAAAAAACATAAAGCAGTATTTATCATGACTATGTGAAACTTTAAAGAATGGTTGAAGAGTGAATAAATGATACATTTTTTTGATATTACTGTTAGCTTCTTTACCAAAGGTCCTGCTATACAAGCATTAAGGATCACAGCTCAGAGGCATTATCTGGGGAGCCTGACAAGGGAGTTATAGGTGAAATTCTAAATAAATTGATTAGTGCATAAAAATATCCAGGAGGATGTTGATTCATTAATAGTATATGGAAAAACCACATAGATAGAATAATTTTTTAAAGGAATATTTATTTTAAGTTCCATTTAAACAACCCACTTCTGTAACACATACTAAAATTTTTAGGAAACATTCTAAGAAATTTCAGGATTATAGCCACAAGAATGAATTGAATGTATTTCAGTTCTGCAGATTAAAATACAGAATATGTTTACATCATTCTGGATTTTATTATGTTGCTGCATTTTGGTATAATTTACATTAAAAATACATGACTGACACTCTTTATACCAGTAAGCCTTTTTATTGAAAAAAAATATTATTGCATTAAACTACATTCCCAGGGATTCCTTGAATAAGCTAAAAAAAAAGTCGCGTTGCATGTACAATAGTGCAATTCACTTAGCTACTGTATAATATAAAACACTTTATACAGAGAATACAAAACAAAAGTACTAGTTTACATATTATACTAGCCAAAGAATTATCCAGTTTTAAATATAAACTTGACACTTTTAAAATCAATCTGATCAAATGGCATTTTTATGCAAATGTGCACAACAATATACATCTTGAATATATTCCAGATGTGCCTCAGTTACAAAAGCAAAAATCCCAAATAGCAGCAACAAAAAAATTTATCATGGTGTAACTGAGGAAACTTCTTATTGGAATTTTAGTGTGTGGGTGACTTGTTTCTTTGGATTATGTATCAAGGATATATGATTAAACTAAAACAGATTATCATTTTGGTGTGTTTATATAACTGTCACTAGGATACTGTAACTTCTTTAAAAATCTGTTTGAATTAAATCAAAATTGTAGCATGGCTCCATACAGTGGGCTCAATAATGCTTTTAATTACTACAATGATACATATTTAAAGTACATATGAAAAACAAATATGGCAACAATTAGAGAAAATATATCATTTCAGCTGTGTTGATACCTTTATTACATTTCTACAAGAAAATCCCTTCTTTTTACAAAGAATGGTATTGGACATTCCCTTTATTTGGTAGTCAATGATTACTGGTTTGCTACTGTGCTATTTCTGTTCTTAATATCTCTTTTTTCCCCCCATCAAAACATTTCTTCAGAATCCTAATTCTCATTCTTCATCTCTAAGAATTAAATTTAATCTTCATTGTCAATTTATTTGCTTTACCTTGTTGGTATATACATGATCCATGAACATCTCATGATTTACTTTCTTCTAGAATCCCATTGTATTTTGCACATGTTAAGGGAAACATATATTTCTATTTTTCATAAATTATCTATAGAGTAGAATATGGTCAAGTTTCAATTGGTCAGGTTTCTTGCCACAAAAATTTCTACAACATTAACATTATCTGTAAGAAGCAGGGATACAAAATGTGTGTACACACATTAAAGAGAGATTCATTCTTTCAGTTCCATATTTTCTGGTTTTGTCTACTTAGGATATAAATGAACTCACATACAATGAGAACAGCTTGGTTTGCTTCAACAGAAATGAAACTGGGCCCATAAATTTAAAAGTTTGTAGAGATGGAAACCCATCTTTTAGGCCAGTATTGGCCCTGAACTGGTATCGATGGCTATGCAGCTCAGTCAGCCTCTTCTGCGGAACAGGCTGACCTGCTACTTTAGATGTTCAACTGAGCATGTTTCTACAGAGTTATGACTGATGTTTCCAAGTAGTCCACTGAGTGAGTGATCTCCATCCAAGAAAGTAATAATTTTCAGAGATGTTAAGTCACAGTCAGTGAAATATGCTTTATTCTGAGAGAATAAAGTTCCAGAAGCATAGAAATTATACACAAATTCAGACCTTATTTTGGGAAGATTTACAGTCAAAATTGAAAGTAAGAATTTTCAAACTGTAGGAATATTTAATTTTACATCTTTCCCAAGAAAAATTATTGACTTTCTTATTTCTGAAGCAATAATTTTGATTAAAGAAGTTCCCTACAATTAACATGAGAAAATTAAACATAATTTTTATGCTACTTACGTATAGATAAGTAACTCCTAAATGGCATGACTTCATTTTGTTCATGAGACTAATAAATAAGCTGGGAATCAATCAATAGCTATTTGAGGTGCTGGTTTCACCAACTTTTCTCAACACAAAAATGTTTTTCTTCTGCCTAGTGTCCATATTCTTTTTCTGATAGTTTTTATTCAATGGCTAAAACATTAAGTATTCAAAGCTACTTTGAAAATACATCCTTTGAAAATACAAAATAAGCAGTCACAACTTGTAAAGTCATTTGAACAGTTTGGCATTATACCAGTTTATGCTGAAGCAGCTGCTTTTAGAAATTAAAATAATTCTATTTTATTGCAATGGATCAATCTAGTTCGATTAAGACTAAGAAAATTGGTCCTGTTGTATTTTAAATACGTAACTGCCATTAGATTTCTCAGTTGCTTCAGATAGCCGAATATAATGGAATAAAACTCCTCCAAAACTTTTTTAATGTGTTTTATATTGATCCTGAAAGACATATAATTAATTGTGTACTATCTTATTGCAAATGAATTGAAAATATCTCAAATGTTTTTAATCCAAACAAACAGGTACTGTCTGTTGGATACCTCATGGTCCAATTATAATTGGGAAGAATGCCTGCAGTCTAACCACAATTATGAACTTAATTTCATGCGAAAAATCTTATGTTGAGTTAGAAGCATTATAAAGATATTCAAACTATGCCATTCAAAGAGATGCTGAAGTCCTCACGTATTTCCAGACGCACAGTTAATATGAACAATTTCAACCACACACTACTCTGAAGGTTGGATACATGCATTCAGACATTGTGGATTGAGAATTTCAATTACCTTGTTGAGAGTTTGGGAAGCCATGCGAGAATCTTAATGTATTTGTTTAGATTCAATATACCTTTAAATGCTGGGTACTATGACATGTTTTACTTTGAGACAACCTGGACAACCAGTTTTTGGAGAGCTGCTCAGAATTTTACTTCTGCATTTTAATGAATATCAGCACAGCTTTGTAGAACCAGCTAATTGTTTCTGTTTCTTGTGAAAGGGATGAAAGATATCTACACATTCTATGGGAAACACTCTTCCACATGTCAGAGCCCTGTTTGATAGGAAAACTTGTTGCAGTGACCTTTGAGGTACAAAGCCAGCACTGGCTGCTTGGCAGTTCTGGGCCACTGCAGCTCACCCCTGACATACCCTACAGTACAGCCACACACAGGCAATGCCAAAGAACTTGGCTTCATTGCCCTCTTGGCAAGCCTTCTTGGATGCCTGGTGCAGGGAGAAAAGTAGCAGCCTACACAGAGCTCCCTATGCTACTGGAATTTTTTTGTTATGTACCTGTGGGGTCACTACAATCCCTTTACACTGTCCAAGCAACACATGAAATCACTAAAGTATCTTCGAGATGTTGTAATCCTGCTCTTCCAACTGTTAGCTTATCATCCCTCCCTCTGAGCCTCCAAAATTTATTTCAATCAGGAGACAGCCCCAGGAACTGGTGGTCCCAGGTACCTTATTTTTGGCTCAGAAAAACCAAGCACTGGACTGTTTCATGTACACACTCAGAAAATTAAACCTTTGAGGTGTTTCAAGACTGCTCTACCTTAAATTGCACTACTTTAAATCTCTCATCAGCATTGATAGACTTGATCCCATTGTGTCTGGGTGCTGTGGTCCCATTCCTACTGAGAGTCACAGACTTCAGGCTATTCTTTCCAAACATTCTGTAGGATGGCACGAGACACTTCATCCTTCTTGTGATAGTGTCACAAAAAAGCTTTAAAGCAGCTTTTCCTCAGTGATACAAGAATAAAATCAACATTCATATGCTGTCACGCAGATTCTGGACTTCAAAATCTTTGCCATTGTGCTCTCAGCAAAACAGTAGGTTTCCCCTCAGACATGCAATTGAACACCAAATGCTGTATTTTATTTAAATTTGGTTTGGAGCCATAGTGAATCATTTGGGCTAGTTTAAATAGCTAGAAGCACTGAAAACTTCTTTTGTTGAAGGTAACTGTTGGGTCTGGCTAGAACAAGAATAGTGATGGGGCTCTTGCCCGTGGAATAATGGATGAACTAAGTGATTTGGATGTATAGCAGAAGGTGTGGCTGTGTTCAGGTGTGATGTAAATAAGGCTGGGATATATGCAGTGTGTGGCAGTGTGGGAAAGGTCAGTGGGGAAGGGTGGAGGGGAGTGGTAGAAACCAAGTGCAATGGGTGTCCTGTCAGCAAAGCAGGGTGAGTGGGAATGAAGGCTGGGGCTAATGGGGAAAGTGATATGGGGGCAAAATTTGCCTGAGAGAGGGGGTGAAGGTGTGCCAGGGAGAGGTGGCTGCCATGGGGATGTACAGATGCTGAGAGAGCAAAACGTTGCAGCAGTGTGTGGTGGATGGTGGTGACAGTAGCATGCTGCTGAACAGGGAAGGCAGGAACTGCTGGTGTTGCAGAGAAGGCAGCTGGTCCTGGGGCAGGCAAAACTTTCAGATGTTTTGCCAGAAGTTGTTTCTGCATATGCTGCTGGGCTTGCAGCTGCAGTAACCTGTATTTGTCTACTTCTTCTGGTGCAAATGTGATAAGCTGCTGTGTTAAAGGAGGGGAGGTGGATTTACTGTACACTTCTAGGTCATCTACTGTGTCATCATACTTCTGCATAGCACTGTCACAAAAAGAGTCCGAACTGCCTTCTGCCCGGTTTGAGTCCATGCTTATATTGTGTAGTCCTTCTTTGGTTTCTGTTGAATTAGCAACAACAGAATATCTATTAGAAGAAAAAGCACCAGGGAAATCATTTGGTACTGGATCACAGCTTTGTATAAAGGGCTGCACTTCACTAATGAAGAGATTTGATTGTTCCTTTATTGCTGTGTTCCTTTTTATGCTTGGGCTCTGATAACCTGTTTCTATTTGAATGACATCTTTAAAAAAACAATGGTCATAATCAGTGCCAGGTGAGAGAGCAACATTAGTTATCTCTGATGCTTCCAAGTTGTTTTTCTTCATGCTGTTTTCCAACAAACTGATTTCATTATTCCCCATGTCATTTTTACCTATGCTTGGCACTTTCTCTGACAAAGGCAACATTGCAATGTCATCTACCGAGGATGAAAACTGAAGAGCAAAGTGACTTTGTGAGTGATCCTTTAATTCTGCCCCACTACTGTTTGAAAATCTCTCTGAATCATGCATTTGTCCCTGGGTTTTCTTAGACTGCACTCTTTCTAAAAGTAACTTGGCTGTAAGTGATTTTCTTTTTCCACACATGCCTTTTGCCAGGTTTTCAGAAGAGCAGGTGGCAAAGTTTTTTGTCTGACTATTCATATTCAGACACTTGTAATGTGCAGTTTCAGCTTTCCCTGGTTCAGTACTAGAACCTCTTTTGGCATCTTTTCTTTTGTTGT
The DNA here is from genome assembly GCA_013396695.1 of Sakesphorus luctuosus. Lineage (NCBI taxonomy): Eukaryota > Metazoa > Chordata > Aves > Passeriformes > Thamnophilidae > Sakesphorus > Sakesphorus luctuosus. Next base: position 75,478 of record VWZD01012011.1, on the reverse strand, counting down.
CACAGTCATCAGTCTCTTTTGAGAAGGATCTTGAACTGCTGCCTCTTGATGTTCTGCTACTAGATGATCTTTCACTGCTTCTTGAATCACTGGTGGAACAACTTTTGGACCTATGGTAGCTTCTACTCCTACTATGAGCTTTGCCAAAATGGCGATGTCTACATCTGCTGTGTTTAGATCTGTCTCTGTGTTTTAAAACTTTATGTCTTGAACATCTTCGATATTTAACTGTGCCCCTCTGAGTACAGTTTCTAGTTCTGTGACTTCTACTATGACAAAGATAATCCTCATCTGTGTCATCCGAAGTGAAAATACACTTGTGCTTTCTGTGTTTACATTTGTGCCTTTCATCTGTCTCGCTTTTTCTTTTACAACAACAAAGCAAAGTACTTCTGCTGTGATTGTTTGATGAGGGACTCAGGTAGCTCAGGCAGCTACTTGTATTGCTAACTGAAGTGTCAGAATAGCTGGAATGTCTGCCAGAAGAGGACTTTTGAGGAGATGGGCATCTCCAACATCTTGTGTAACTTCCACATCCTTCATTTTCTAAATACCTGCTGTTTGAACTGGATTTACAACTAAGGAAACTTCCACTAGAGTCTTTTCCACTGTCACTTATATCACTGCTGCAGCTGGCCTCATCTTGAATGGATCTGCCGTCATTTTGGTTTTCACACTTTTCTTCAGAATAAATTAAATCACATTTTGCAGCTTTAGACTTCTTAATTCTAGACATAAAAGCAGAAAAGGAAATGCTTCCATTTCTAATGCTCTGTTTTTTCCTTTCACAGCTATGAAAATTATGTTTTAAAGGTCTTCTCAGTGTTGTATGAAGACTTCTTTCTGTCACATCATCCTTTTGTAACACACCAAGGGAAGCAGGCACTTTGGGTATATTTTCATTCAAATAATCTGCAATACATTTTTTACCATTTTCATTCATTTCTTTCCCTACATCTAACTCAGCTTTTTTCTTGGCCTTTCTTGGATTTAGAGAACCTTTCATCTTCTTTGGTTTCAACAACTGATTATCTTGTTCATTTGAAATTTGTTTGTGTTTTATTAAACCTGAGGGGTTATTTTCATCTGCAGCCTTATTTTTAGAGTGCTCTTTACAGCTTTCTTTGTTTGTTTCATGCTGTTTACTATCTCTGTGATTTAAAGAGAGTCTGAAGTCAAAATACAATGGATTACAGCCATATGAAATACAGGGCTCAGTTCTTGTAAACAAAAGTAATTCTGTGGGCCACTGCAGAGCAGTGGTGCCATCTTTGCTCACTACATGGAGGAAGGGTAATGCCTGGGGCTTAAATTCTTTAACCATAGCCTCCCTTGGAAGTGTTTCCATATTGCCATTTGTGGTTTCTGAAACCTCCAAAGCTCTTTCTCTTTTTATCACTCCAGGACTGTTATTAGTGTTGCTTGAACATGCCAGCTCAGGTGCTGGCTGGGGTGGGAGCTCAGATAACTGGTCAGGCAGGAGGGCATTGCTGTGCTTGTAGGTGTTCAGCTGAGTACAAAAATTGCTAGCCTGGCATGAACGGGAAATGACAGTTTCTAAGAATTGCTCAGATTCATTCAGTTTGCTTTCTTGCTCTCTTTCTCTCAGTGAACCAGAAAAATCCACATTTGAAAGCTGTATTTTGACTTTAGAAAATGAAGTATGAGCACTGACTTTTTCTTCTAATTCCCTATCAACACTTCCATCATTTTCCTTTAGCATTTTATGTTTTGCATCTACATGATTTGATGTGCTGTCATCCAAATCAATCTGGTCTTGCATAATAGGTGACCCTTTATCCAAGCTTTCTTTCATGTGTTCCTCCAAAAGTGTGCCAGAATGACAGCCCTCAATAGCTTGTTTTCTTTTATAGTTGGGGGGTTCACTACAATCATTTCCTTCTTCAGAGTTCTCACTGAAGACTGATGCCGAGGACTCAAGCTTTAAAGGGACCTTTTTAGAGAATGAGAAAGACACTCCTGCCCTTTGAGAGGTATTGGTGCTATCTGGGAACATTTGTGAGACTCTATTTCCAAGTGCATGATGTCTTTCAGTACACGGATGATGCCTGCTTATAATAAGCTGCTGTTTCTCTAGTATGCCTCTGGAGAAACCTTGTCCTTCACTTGTGATGGTTCTTTGAGAGCTGGTTGTGAATTTGCTGCCTTTGTACAGGAAAATGCCATGGGGTGACTGCTGCTTTTCCATGACTAACCGTGGGGCTTTAAGCAATGGTCCGCTCCCAGTGATGCTGTAAGAAAAAAGAAAGCTGTATGAAGTAACCAAGTTAAGACAGAGCTTGCATTTGACAATGCTTGTCTAGTGAAGGAGGGTGTCACTCATGCTGTTATGAGGAAATGCTAAGTTTCTACAAAAATGTGCAGTCCAGTCATGGAATCATAGAATATCCCAAGTTGGAAGGGACCCACAGGGATCACTGAGTCCAACTCCTAGTCCTGCACAGGCCACCCCAACAATCCCACTATGTGCCTGAGAGCATTGTCTAAATGTTCCTTGAGCTCTGTAAATTCAGAGCAGAGTGTGATTTCAGCAACAAATGCACTTTGTAGCTGGCGAGTTTTTGATAAAACGAAGTATAACAACCTTAATCCTTCAATGTATTACCTTTCATGATGCAGATTTCCCCAAATAGTTCAAAGGTAGACAGCACTCAATTTAATTTACATCCTAAACTCTTCTGCAACTTGAGATACAAATCAAAACCACTCCCCACAGCTTGCCATAGATGGGTAAGTGTGAAGAACACTCAACTTCCTTAAGATAACTGGGAGAAGTTAAACCCTCTACAGTCAGCAGTCCTTCTGCCATATCAGACTTTTATCAGCTACAAGTTAAAGACTGGCTGCTGTGTGGGGTACCTTCCTTAGGTTCCTTTACGTGTATCATGAGCTGTATTAAAAAGCCAATCCAAAGGTTAGAGGCAGGTCCAGTGAACACCAGGTAGATCCACTGTGACTGGAGTGGGCTGAAGCCAAGCCAGGATGCCAGTCCAGGGGTTGAGGTCCAGATCAAGAGGCTCTTGATGGATATAGCATGGATATAGCCAAAAAGACCAGCCCCCCCTTGACCCAGACCAGGGAGAGGCCCAGGTGAGGCTGGTCAGGATAATTAGGTCTCATTAGTACCCTCAAGATCCTGACAGGCTTTTGAACAGGTCTATCTATTCTGGTCTGATTTTGAACAGGTGTACCACCTTGGAGGCTAAAACAGGGCAGATATGTTTATGCCTCCCACCTTTTGATCCTATCTAAATGGCCCAGTAGCACTAAACACTTATAAAGCAAAGCTGACTTCTCTCACAGTGGTGTGCAAACATGGGTATGTAGTTTAACTTCAATAAAGTCAGACAGACTGTCTGACCACTTTGTTTTGCCACATCCATGTTGAGCTAAATGCAGAATCCAGAACAGAGTTCCGCTTAGTAAATATTCCAGGTAATTTCCAATTCACCGACTCCCAAGTCTAGAGCTGGTATCTAACAATCAGCTACAAAGCATCTGTAGCCTATGCCACAGCTTAAAATTTAATACCAAAATGAGAAATCCTAGTGCTTTCAAGGCATAATGGCAGCCCCTGTTCAGCAGAAAGATCTTATGCTGCCCTTAATTTAGGTGGGTTTAGAGCTTGATATATTACACAGTTTATAAATTCATCAACACTACAAAAGTAAGAGTGGAACATTTAACATAAATAAGAGCAAGACACTAAACAACGCTTTAGGTAAATGTAGTCACAGTGTGTGGTTTGTGGTTCTTCATAGATTACTGCACACACGTACATATGGTCCTATGCTATTGTGACACAATTTTTCCAAAAACACAAAGGACTAAATCCTCAGCTTAGCTTGGGCTTCTATATGGGTAAGATAGTCTTTATATAGAGAAAATTATATGTATGATTTGAAGTCAGCACATGAATAATCTTTTTCAGAGTTATGCCCATGTGTACCCAGAACAAATTTAAATTAAGCGGAATCTGGTCTGTGGTAAGTCTTGGTTTTATGAAAGGCCACTGCAAAGGAAATTGTGCCATGTTCAAAGTGAGATGCTCCCACCTGGTGCATTTGCAAAATCAAACTCTAGAAGTGAATGAGAAACATTCTGCTTGCTTAGGGAGGAATGTGTTTGTATGACTTTTTTAAGAGTAGATTTTTATTTCATCTTTATATTATTCCACAATAAATGACTTTGCAAAATATTCAGAGAGATATTAGTACTAAAACTATCAACTAACACTGGTGGAGGAAAAGGACATAGGTATATTTCCATCGACATTAATTGCAGCTTCACTGGTCTCATTATCAACCTCAAATTGACTTTGCCATATTTCCCCTTTCTGTATTCTACTTTCATTGATTACATCATTTCTCTTCCCAAAATATTTGATTTTAAATCTGTGGTTTAGTTTTCTTGTAATTAAAAAGACCCCAGAAAATTCACAACCTATCTAAGAAGGCCTTAACAAACACGGTAAATAATTGATTTCTTTAAATAGATGATTAACTGAGATTGGAATGACTGTTGCTAGTTTCCATTAGAGATGAGACATATACAGCCACCATAAAAGTGTTTTAACATTTTAAACACTCGTTTCATTAAACAAGTTACCTACTTTTGCTATTGATGTGGCACAGTACACTAACAAGAAAAAAAATTTGGAACCAAATTAAGTAAGGAGTTTGATTAGAGATTAGAAAATATTTTCATTAAATGCAAACAAACTAGAACTCCTAGATCTGCATAACAGCTATCTGTAATTGGCTACCACGTTTTGTAAATGCTATAAAAAATATTGCTATTCAGCAATCAGAAAGGCAGAAAGACTCGAATCAGGGTCAACCCAGAGTGTGAGAATATGTATGCATTTCAGAGAATATATTTGCATTTGCCCCAAATTTGGCATCAGGAGATGCAAATTTATCCTTGTTTGTACAAGAAGAAATTGGCTCTTGAAGAAGGCATTAAAGAGATCCTTTTCAAAGTTCCCCTTAGAATAAAAATATAAAGTTTTTCTGTGCACAAGATTAACACTTATTTTGTTGGCAAATTGTACTGGGTAATTTTAAGGAATTGTGTTGGAACCTGAGACACACTACTCAGGGACAATAAAAATTGTATATGTGTGTAGACTTTGCTTAGAAAGGCTGACTTTCTTTCCTGAGCAACTGGGAATGCTACTCCTCTGCCAAAATCACAGCTCTCAGCCACCCCTGAACCTATTCATGATTACAAAAATGAATAGCAAGCTCTGTCTTTTCAGGCTTTTTGTAAAGGATTATGGACTCCTGGCTTTTTCTAAAAGCAAACCTGCTTTTTCTCTCACAGTCTCACTCTGGATTTTCTATTATCACTGACCTTATTGGTCTATCTGAGACTACATCTTCAAGTGCATGGCCATAAAGGAATCTTCCCACAGGGGGTTACATTTGTTTCAGCAGATTTATATGAAAATGGAGTTGTAACCATAAAAGTGATATATTAGCACTAAACCGTTATATTTCAGCAGATTGCCCAAAAGCAATTACATAGACCAAAATGAGTGTATAATAAACTCTGAATGCTATTATTTCCAGGGTGAATTTAAAAGAATGCCAGTTTAATTATCTTGTTAACTCATTATGGTCATAGATTAACATAAACAATTGCTCTGGTGGCAATTTGAAGCCCTCAGTGTCATTAAACAAAGGAGATGTCTCAAATTTAAGGGTTTATTTGTCCTGTATCTTGATATTCTTCAATAGAGATAATGGTATTAAATAAATTTATCTCAGTTAATTACTTGGTTTTCATTCATATAATGATACTTGCATCACTCTACCGAGAAGATCTGAGAATAATTCCAGTACCCTAAAAGTAGGAAAAAATATTCACAAAGGGTTTTTCCTCTCCCATTCACTTACTATCAAATGTTAGGACAGTCATACTAATCTCTTCAAGTCAGTTTGGATAAGGTAAAATGATGACAGTGTAAAAGCATCTTCGAAACACCCAGTTTAGAAGGAAGGAGAATAACTAGCTACAGAAGAGAAAACCACAAACCTTCATGCAATTAATTCAGGGCTTTCAATTTTATGGTTTGCAGAACAGGAACATTTGGAGTTGAGGACAGCTGAAAACAGGTTACGGTATACACAATTTCTGTACATTACATTGTGTAGGAGTTAAAATATTAAGATTTCTTCTGAGACTGAGGAAAGAGGGCATTAAAACCTAATATAAATTTGAAATACTTGCCATTCTGACTGCTTCCGTAACTCTGCAAGCTGGTGGAGTCGCTTGAGTGCTTTTTCCTGCTTTTTCTCATCTTTCCATGACTTTGAAGCCACATTTCGAGCAAATTCCCTTTGTTTCAAATCTTTCAATCTCTGTGTGAAAAGAATATAAACAGAAGGGATTAAATATGCACACAACAGATATGTTTCCTGTTACTCAATTTGTTTGTTTTCGTAGAGTAAGTATGTAAATGGAGAGTAAAAATGTACTTAAAATATTGTAAGAAGAGGTTGAAAATACTGTTTTTGCATGACAAAACACCATGACTTGGCCACTGTTACTTACGTGACATATGCCTCCATATGTATGATAGCTTTTTTGCTTCTTACAAATACATGAATCTTCTGTTGTGTACAAATAAAGTCTCAAAATTAAACACCACTTAATGAGATCAACATCTTCTTATTTAATTAATTCTGTTGGGTTGGAATCCATAGGCATATACTGGAATGAGGCTGAGCTCCTTTGTGTGATATATGTTATAGATCTCTACTTGCACATTTATGCATGGATGTGTGTGTGGTCTTCTCAGTTAGTCTGGTAGCTTCTTAGGACTACTGTCTGAAATGTTTGATCAGGAAACTCTAGTTCTTATTCTCACAATTTTTTAAATCTCCTAAAACATCTGTAAATCAGGTAATTACTGTTGGAGAGGGCAAAATTCTTTGCCCTTATTAAATTTTTTTATTACCTGTTTTTGCACTGCTGATAAGACAAGGAAAGTGAAGGAGAAGACAAGCCAAAAAGTGTCAAAAGCATTGTCTTGGGTTCAGCTGGCAAAATGCCAACTGCCCAAGTACAGAGAAAAAGGGTTCCTCCTCCCTCCAACCAGCCAAGGGAAAAAGAAGAGGGAGAGGGGAAGAAAAAAAACCCCCAAACCAGGTTTATGCTGAAACTAACTACATGTATTTATACAGAAAAGAGAAAATTAAAAGAAAACTACTACATAACACACACTTACACAAGTTACGTATAACAAGAAATAACCTCCCACTCCCCAGTTAACACAAAGTGTATTACTCTAGATTCATAAGCACTCTAAAAGACACCTAGCAAGAAACAGAAAGAGTAACAACAAAATATTTCTACTTCCCTGAACTCAAACAAAATGCAAGCAGTGGCAGCAGCAAGGCCTAGGATAGTAGAAAAGTTGTAGCATGTCCAGCTTGTACCTTGGCCAAGGTGGAACTGACAAAGCCACTCCCACACACTGGATTTTACCTCTTTTGAGATGATGTAAGATGGTATGGAATACAATATTACTGGCTAAAAGAAGTCAGCTGTTAGCTAGCCCAGCCCAGCTCAAGTCAGCTGACAATTCTAGGCCTAATCTGAATTTTAAAGCCTAAATTTAGGCCCACCTGGCTAAACCCATGACAAGCATCCTCTGCATGAACAGCGGTGCTGTCTCGCCTCTGAGTTCACTGCACTCTCTAGGAGTTAGCAGGTCATGCCTGACCTTACAACTTTCCAGTTCAGATCCATGTTTCCATACTCCATGGCAAAAATGCCTTCTCCCCTTCACCACCTCTCCAGTGCTATGGTGTTTGTGGAAGGAAGGTTTACAGGCTGGGAGGGAGCTCTGGTGTATTCAGTCAGGTGCTCAGACTCAAAGCCTTGAAGACCAGGACTGAGCACTAAATTACTGCATCCACTTGCTCCTTTGGTCCAGAGGCAGCCCTGTGCTCATCCGTGGACTTTAGAACTACAGAATCAACACAAGGAAATGCTGAATTTTCCAGGGAGCCCAGAGAGTAATTTTTGCAAAGTAGACTTGAGGAAAGGTTTTGAAATAAGTAATTTTTAAACTGCTGCTCAGCTGTCAGCATCTACACCTGCTTGACTGTCCACCAGAACGTAAAGATCAACATCCTTATCACTGTCATCATCTCATGTTGTCGTTACCCTATAGCATGGCCAAAAGTGCAATATGTATCAGTAAGATAAACTGTAGGCTGATCAAGCATTGTAACAGCAAATACTGCTTTCTGCAGGTCAGGTATTGGGAACAGTATATCCATGGCACAGAGCTCTACACAGAACATCAGGCACCTGTGTTGGAGAAACTTGTACAGGTTAAGAAAATTACAAATGCTTTCTGGAGAGAGGTCTAGCTTTTGCCTGTAGATTAAGATAAAATGAATAGGTGAAAAACACTGTGTAGTTGTTTTATAGAATCTAAAGAGATGACAGCTTCTTTTTCCTCAGGCTAAAATTAAATAATCCATCTTGTGGCAATGACATAATACGACAGAGAGGTATGGAAAAACACTTGGTGGAAACAGGCCACTGAAGGTCTGTGATTTTCTTCCGTGAAGAGTGCTGGAAAGTTGTAGTGTGTATCTCCCACCATTGTCACATATCTGTCCTACAAGTATGGGATTTTTAAAAAAGTCAGATAACATTTGTGAGAGAAAAATTAATTCTGGGAGACTAAGATCAGAAGTTTTTTTGTGTGCTTTCAGCCTTGTGGACCCCAAGACGTGCCTCTGAGCATATGGAGATCTGGGCTGTCCATGTATCAGCTGTCCAGGGAGCTTAAGAACAGGCTGTCAACAACCCTGATGTTTCTGCACAGGCAACCTCCCATGGATGAGGTTGACAAGGTCAGAAAGACAGTTGTTCAAGAAACTGGTGCACCACCAACCAGCAGCAATCACTACGCTGCCTGGTGCCTGAAGGAAATTTAACCATTTCATCAGAAATATTTACAGTCAGTCAAATCTGTATGTTTCTTCCTAAAGTTTTTATCAGTGCTGACATCTGTAGTTCACTGAACTAGACTCTGAAACAAGACAGCTGAAAAGTCCTCTTTAAAGCTCTTAGGCTTCTGTTCCTTGGAAAAAAATGGGTGCTCCACCACATTTTTAACTTTTACATGTCCCTTTGGGTGCCCTCCCTCACTGTTTACTTGTCCCTTGCCAGGCCAGTCACATAATGCTCCATTCTCTCAATGTCATTGTTTGCAATTTACAGTAAACTGGATATATATGTAAGACAACGTTACTTTTGGTTCAAGAAAGAAACTTTTTAAATAATATATTAAAGCCAAAGCTGTAAAAGAAATCAGAAAATCTTCCCAGAACAAATCCACATATTCTGTCACCTAGGTAATATTTACAATAGTATACAGATATTTAAGCTGTGAAGATCCTATTCTCCACAGAAAAACATAGGTAGTCTTGAGCCTTATTTATATGTCCAATGTGAAGAAAGGGTAAAGAAACACATTTGAGAAATGCACTTTAGGGCTGCTTGCTATGTTTTAGCTGTCATCATAAGCCGTTCAGCATCACGCATAGAGCATTCATGGGGAAAACCAGAAACAGTTTCTACCTGTCAAGCAAACAAAGAACAATGTGAAAATGAGTACTATGGCACACAGGTACTGCAAAACAATGCCATTTCATTTCTTTGACAGGATGATAATCAAAAAAGGAAATGGACCAACACTAAGAATAAAAGTTCCAGCAGTATTTTTTGCTCTCTAATGGCATATAGCATGTGTCTAAGAAGTAGAGAGAAGAATAAAAAAAAATGTAGGTAAGCATAGAGGAGAACTCATCAACTGGAGCTGAAATCCAAGGAATCGAAAGCATCCACAGTCTGAGCAGAGAAAGGGCTCTCCCTGCACATCCCGTCAGCAAAACCAAACAAAGCTGCTCTGCCAGAGTTCTAGTTAGGAGTCATAATGAAATTTGTCAGCTATGTTGGATAGATCATGGGACTGCCTGCTGAACCTGCAAAGCCCTGATTTTCTTCACTAATAACCTGTGCCAGACTTCTGACAGGCACACAAATATTTTCTGCCGATGGTGTACAACAGCATGCAACTGAGCAGCTACCTGAATGACAACCCTGAGATCAGCAGGTGTGCTTGAAAATTAACACTGCTTTACACAACAATTGCATTTTTTTCATGTAATTAGGTACTTAACTGGGCATCCAAATACAGGCACATGTAATAAATTATGATTTATTTAATAGCATTCTTCTGTTCTGTCCTTCACCTGCTACAAATATAATTGTCCTGGAGTTATACTTCTTTAGACTCATATTCTATTCTTTCTCTGGTTTTTTTGCATATGTGTATGTGGATGTTGCCACATCTAAAAGTAACCCATCCCTTTTTTTATAAACACCCACAGAGAAGATTAAAAGACTACAAAATAATACTCAATGTCATGGAAAGATTTACTTCTAGAACCAGATCTGAGTCATATTTGCTCATCTGTCAAAAACTGCTGAATCTATGCTTTTCCTTCTGAACTCTGGTATGAATCATCAGGAGATTCAAATGAGTTAATGGAGCTTCATCTTCACTACCTACTTTTGTTAGACATAAAATAATAGTAGTCAAATGCCAATAATTTAGCAATTTCTGCCCATTCTTAATGTTGGGTTGTTTGGTTTGGTTTGGTTTGGTTTTGGTTTTGTTGTTTTGTTTGTTTTTTTTTAATTGTCACTTTACTGGGGCCAGTACTTGGTTTATACTGACACATGAGCACCTGAAGTATACCTGCTGCTGGCTACATTTGCAATACTGACTTTATTTTCTTTTATGACTCTGATTTCTATTCCTCCCTGTGCAGGTAAATGTTTATCTGGATAGCTATTCATTTGATCAAATTTAGATGCCTCTCTTCACAACAAATGGAAAGAAAAAAGCATTTAGGGGACCTAATCAACTCTTTTTAAAGCAGCTGTCTAAAACAAGAGGGATAAAGTGAAATGTAGAAGTACCTCTTTCTTTTCATTGTGTACTGAGGGCATTGAGGGCGTCTATCTTAATTATTAAGGGGTGTTCCCCTATGAAGGAGATGGAGCTGACAGCCCAGGTGAGGTGTTTTTACACCAATGTACACAGTATGGGCAACAACAGGAGGAGCTGGAAGCCACTGTGATGCTAGCAAGATATGACCTAGTAGCCATTACTGCGACCTGATGGGAGGAATCCCATGACTGGAGTTCAGCTATCAATTCCTACAGTCTGTTTAAAAGGGACAGGCAAGAAAGAAAGGATGCAAGGTTTGTGGTCTACAATCAATAAAAGCATAGAGTGTGTAGAACTGTCTCCAAAGAATAGCCACAACCAGACTGAAAGCATATGATCAGAATTAGAGACCAAGACAACAAAGAGAACCTTGTGGCTGCTGTCTACTACAGGCCACCTGATCAAGGCAAGCTTGTTGATGAAGTCTTCTTACTACAGCTACAGGACAGATTGTCTTCTCAGGCTCCTGCCCTCCTGGAGGACTTAAACAAACTGTACAGCTGCTGAAAAAGTAGCATGGCATGCTATAGGAAATCCAGGAGACTCCTTGAATGCGTGCAGGATAGCTTCTTAAGCCAGGTAACAGACAGCCAAAGAGGATGTGATACTGGACCTGATGGTCACAACACAAGTGAGCTAACTGGTGGTGTCTGGATAGGAAGCATCCTGTCATCATGTGCTGATGGAGTTTGCAGTTTGAGGGATATGAGTCAGGTGAGGAGTAAAGTCAGGACCCTAAATTTCAGAACATCAAAATTCCAGCTGATCAAGGATTTTGTCAGTAAACCCCTCTCTGTGAAACTGCCCTCTGGGACCACAGAGCAGAACCAAGCTGGCAGTTCTTTAAGAAAGTTTTCCATAGAGCATAAGAGCTCTCAACTCCTTGGTGTAAGATGAAAGGAGACCTGCTGGTCAAATTAAGGGGCAAGAAGGAAATGCACAGGTAGTGGAAGCAGGGGCAACTATCCTGGGAAGGGTATAGTGATACTGCTTAGTTGTGTAAGGATGAGTCAGAAAGGCCAAGGTGCAGCTGGAGCTACTTCAGGTTTTGGGACAAAGAGCTGTTATTCCAAGTATTCTGAGAAGAAAATCTTCTTCTTGTACTGCATTGATGTAAATAGAAGGCATATTTGGGAAAAAAAGAATTCTATTCATTAAGTTAGAAAAGATTAGGTTAGTACAAATTAAATTATTTTTTTTCCTATTACATTTAGAGTATTTTTGTTTTGGAATATCATTCATAACACATCCTCCAAAATACTCATCATTCTGTAACACACTCCAGCCCCAGGAATGTATCACATTAGGTATATGTCTCCTGTCATATTTAGAGAGCCTTGTTTGAATCTAAGTCCTTGAATTAATGTGAGTGTTTGAGTGTCTGATTGGCTTTAAAGACTTATTTCCACCTAGCTGAAAAGCTCCCTAATTAAGTTCTAACCAAATTCACCATAGAAGGGTTAGATGAGGAAAAAAGGAACATTAATTTCAGTACCTATTCTCTTGCCTGTAACCCTAACATTGGAACCAAATGCATTATTTGTAAAATGGTTTCACAATGCAAACCATCCAATGAAAATGAGAGTCACTAAATAACATAATTAAACTCCATGTCTAAAGCTTATGGTATTTGTTGGTTAAGTGAAAGTGAGGAAACAGCAATGAAAGAATTTGCTCTTACTATAGTAAATAAAGTCCCAAAAATAAATTAGGAAGGCTATTACATACAGGAATTAACAATGAGATATGAAGCTCCAAAACTAACTGATATATTTGAATTTTTTTACCCATAAATCACTACAGACCACTTTGAAGTGTGTGCTGGTCATGACTTGTTAGAGTAGTTCATATTATAGTCATCCATAAGACATATAATATTGTTAGTAGAAGTAAATGAGAAGACAGAAAGAAAATATCCTGGTATTATTGGATTAGGGACTGAGATGATAGCAGAAGAGAGGAAAAGTCAGTCCTCAGACATGCCCTAGAGAATCCATCCATTCATGAATGAGATGCTCATCAAGGATCTAACCAGAAGGATGAATTACAGGTGGCTCTTTGGAGGGCTTGTTTCTTTGCATGTCTTCAGAGAAACCCCTGCTATGTCTGTATAGAAAGATGGTCTGATCTAGTGCAATGGGTCTTCATGCCAAAAATCAAGACCTACTAGTGCTTACCTGTGTCTTTTTTGTTGGAAACTCTTACTCTCCAACCAGATCTGCAAATACTCCTGTTAATTAAACTGATTTCATCCATTGCTGCATGAAAGTATCCATTTGTGGATACTTTCCATTTTAAAAGATCCATTTGTGCTTCTCATGAGAATCCCCCAAATGAAGTTAAAACAGATGCATTTCATGGAGACCATTTCCATACGAGATAGGACAGAAAGTGCATTTTGTGACAACTCCTCTGAAGGCCTCAGCTAATTATGGACCCAGCCAGCATATGCTCTACTTGACCACCTATGTTTCTATCAGTTCTGACGAACTTATTGTCACATGTTCCAACAAGCTGGCTGCACACTGTGTAATTTGATTAGATATATTCAGTGCCACTTTGAAATACAGGGCAATTTACCTAGTAAAAGCAACACATTTGAATTATAAAAACCTTGGGGCAGGGACTGTATCTTCATGTTCATATATTACCTTACTCCTCAGGGTGTTGGGCTCTTTCTTAGATCAAAAACATCATCTCATATATTTTATTTCTTTTTCCTTCTCATTTGAGCAGCTAAAAGAGAAGAAACTGGCATTACAGATCCTGTGCAAGACTAGCTCGCTTCAAAACTTTCAGTACTTTTTGTAATCTTATTTTAAAAATATTTAAGACTTTTCCACATATTTTTAAAGCCCATCTCACCACTTTGTTCTGGTTTGTTTTAAGTGTAGCAGGCAGAATACAAAACCACCTACATTTTAACAAAAAGAGCAAGAGTCTGAATTATCCTAGAATTCTACAAATGAGTCCAAACCTGGCCTCCAATTTTCTTTGATGTGGTCAGCATGCTTTCAGAGTAACAAAAATGATAGTCGAAATGTCCATACATAGATTTTACATAACACTTTCCACAGACAGATCTAGATTTCTTAAGAAACTTCATCTTTACCAATACATAATTTTACAAATAAATAAACGAAGGCAGAAATGGTGTGAATTCTGGAAAGAGCAGGGAGGAGACTGAATCGACACTTACATGCTTAGTTATCACCTCTAATTCTTGGTAAGCCCATTGAAAAGAGATGCCAGGTACCTGAATGAAGCCTAAATTTGATTTACCTGTATAACTAGTTGATTCTTGATAATTAGAGTAGTGCTGGGGGGACAACATAAAGGGTAAACCTCTTCAAACCTATTGTGCTATGTTCATAGTTTACATACGGGAAAGTTGAATCAGCAGAACACTGCACAGTGACTTTGAAATGCTGTACCAAAGAACATGTCCATCACTAAAAAACCACCACTTTAATATGAGATAAATGTAGTCTTGCTTACAGTTACCACTACACTTTACATGATAAGTTATGAACTAGGAAAATTGTAAAAACTAATGTGTGTATGAAAATATTAACGGGTGTGGATTTTTTTTTTTTTAATATTCACTCAAACCCAAAATATTCTTTCTCTTGTATCTATTCAAAGTAAGCTCAGCTCTTTTGGAGTAGGACAGTTAAAGTTAAGAAGGAATCTAGCAGTAATACTATAATAAAATGAAGGTTTAATAAATGGCATTTCCTTGCAGTTTTGGTCAATCAGAAAAGGCCACAAAGGAATTTTATAATCATCTGATCAAAAGTTTTCAATAACATAAGACAGAGGACATCCAGATAAATTGATGAAATCAAGTTCTTTTGACAAGAGCTATTTTATGTAATCCACATCAAATGAAATGAATTACATTACCATTCTTCATGGAGTCCCATAGCAGTCATGCAAGTATTTTCCCTGGAACCAATGTCAGAATGACAAATTTTCTTGTTTATTCTTTCTAAATCCTAGCATGGCATCATCTAGCTTGGTGCTTCTTCCTCTAGTACTCTGACACCCATTTAAAAATCTACATTATTATTAGAAGAGTTTATGGTAATCTCTTTCCTAATGCTTAAATGTTGGTCACCTGAGGCAATTGAGACAAAAATCATTACCTTTAGATTATGTCGTTAAAGAACCTTCTTAAGTATTGGTAGAATGTTACTTCACAATCATCATAAACATATGATTCAGTCACTTAGATGTGACTACATTGTCTGGCTTTGTCCCAAGTACAGAACAGAAATATGTATTGAACAGTCCTTTTTATATCACTACTAACAAATAAATAATTTCAATTTGGAGCAGAAGATACTATATGTCCTCATTACACTTTCAGAAACTTTTCTGCCCTCACCTCTGATGACTACAGATTTCCCTTTTGCCCTTTTTACTTCCTCAATCGCTTCTTTTCCAATTTCTTCACTTGTGATTTATAGTATTTACCATCCATTTTCCTTTCTCTCCTTTATTATAGATTTAAGCCAGAGAGAATCGACTTTCCTTCTAAACAAGATTAGCTGTTTATAACCTATTTGGTCTTTTTCACTTCTGGGATTTGGGTTCTTAAACCGTCTGCCAAGTGGTCTTGAAAATTTCTTAGGTCTCTCTCACATCTTTCCATTTGATTTCCTTCTCCCAGCCCATTTGACAAGCTCATTCACCTTTATAAAACTAGATTTGTGAATGAAGTGTATGTTACAGTTTGTTATTCATACAAATACATGCAAATATTTTATTTGCATTTGCTAAATACAATTACTTGGCTTTTTTATTTTCTACATGTCTGTGTTGAACATCATAATGAGAATAACATGTGGATTAGAGATCAGCTTTTTAGAGCCCCAGAATGTGGATGAAGTATATTTGCGCTCTTCTTGTCATAAGGGAGGCCCATAGAAGCAGCAAATTCAGATGGATGATCTGTTAATTTAAGTTTCTTCATGCATGGGATTGAAGTAGCAGTTTATGTTCCAGTCTTTGGTTTATTTACAGGAAAAGATGAACAGATGCCCCCTTTTTTCCCCCCCAGGATAATTCACTCCTGCAATAGCCTGCTTTAGCCTTTAATTATCAGAGACAATCTTCTGAAAACGCATCTCAGTAAATTTTGCTGATTTTTAAAAAGATTATTTTAATTAAATTTTCCTTTTTTTTAGTTATTTTCCAATTTTATCTCAAATTATTATTATGTGTTGTCTCCTTTGACATTACTGTCCTTTCTTCCCTCTACTTGGCTTATTCCTCTCTCTTCCCAGTTAAGCAGCATTTTCTTCTGAAATAACAAAAACATTAAGGTGCTTCCTAAGAAAATTCAGTGTGTCATAGAAAACCCATGACCAAAATTTGAAGAGTGAAAGATGTCCTAATTTCCCAGTTTATAAAGGCAAAGATATTTTGGTCCTATCTAGCTCCCTTTTTATTGCCACATGCATAAAATATTATTTATTTGCAACTTGTGACTTGCATTTTGTCCCCTTGTACTTACTGCTGTTGCAACCTGCAGTGCCTGAGGCTTTTACTAAGAGAGGGAGCTAAAAGCAATAATAAGGTCGAAATACGAAGTTCAGCCACTGGTGTGTAACATATCACTGAGTCGCAACTTGACACACTTCAGTTGTGATTCCATAATTTAAAACTTTTAATGGTTTTCTAGAAACTGCTCCCTGAAAAGGGAGTAGAAATGAACATGATATACTTTTATAGGAGCAATCCCTTACTACTTTTATCCACTTACATGTTCTGGAGCTATAGGAGGTAACATTTTGTGTTACCCTCTTAGTCAGGTGATGTCTCTTTGTGTTCACTCTTGTATCAAATGTTCCTATAAACACACATGTAGTTTTTCTTGTAGACATGGGAATGTTTAATATGCTAAAGCTGATCTATCACTCACTGTTTCTGAAATACTTTATGTCACTTCTCAAATTATTTCCTGTCACTTGACATAGAGAACCTTTTAAGCACACTTTATGCTACTACTACCTCCTAGATTTTTTTTTTTCAAAAACAGAGAAATATTGGTTTATGTACTGAAATTGAAAAACAAGCCTTTTAAAATATGCACCAACACACATACAATATGGTCATAGTGGTTTCATATTGTTTAGACTAGGTGAGTTAAACAGTAATTTCTGGAGGCAAGGAGAAGTAGGGCAACTGGATCATATGTTGTAATTTTAATTTCTGAAAAACAAACTCCATTCTTTTTCCATGTACTATTGTTTTAGCTTTTAGAGATACAAAAAGTAAAAAAGGAATTATATGAGAAAAAATTTGCTTGGTTTTCTAGAAATAATAGAAAATCGCAATAACACTGTACACTTATCACGTACTTCATGTTCAGATTTACTAGGCTATGACTTGCTGTTTTGTATGTGCACTGTTCAAATTTATCATTATTTTCAAATTGAAGGGCATGATTGTAATGGTTTGGGTGGGGTTTTTTTGGTTTTTTTTGTTTGTTGTTTTTTTTTTTTTTAAACCAAGCAAAGGGACATTATACTGTGCTAAATTTCAAAATGGGAAGGAAATCAGAATCTGACAATGTTCGGTGTAACTCAGGCTCAAATGATATACAAGTCATGCGAAACGCAGAAAAGATGGTCATTATGAGCTGATAAGAATGAATTTTGCTTTGAAGTAAATACAAGATGAGGTTAATATGAATATGCTGGATTCCTTTTGAAAAGTGAAAATTACATTGTAACTTTCAGGAAATATTCTTGTAAGCAAATATTTGTAAATATCACAGAATCACTGAATCACAGAATATGCTGAGTTGGAAGGGATCCACAAGGACCAACAAATCCAACCCTTAGCCTTGCACAGGACTTTCCCAAGAGTCACACCATGTGCCTGCGAGTATCATCCAAATGCTTCTTGAACTCTGTCAGGGTTGTGCTGTGACCACTTCCCTGGGGAGCATGTGTGATTTAATAACTTGTATTGTTTTACCCTAAACATGGTATTACTTTGACCTCTGATTTCTCAGTTAATTATGATTTGATATTTACACAATGCAGTCTAAGACTGGAGATCCAGGGCAGGTTCAGAATGCAAGCCACAGGTTTTTTTAATTCTGCTAGATATGAGTTAGTGCCTTGTTGAATACACAGATCCTGAATGGAAAGCGTAAATACACGGCAATGGAATGCGACTTTTAAACATAAGTATTTAGGTGTTTGTTTTGAAGAAAGCAGTGCTTGGTGTCCATCAACACGGTAAGAGCAGAAAACAGGCAGAGAAATGCTAACTATAAGGATTCTAGGAGTTTTGTGTCAATTCCTCTTTACTTCCGCACTTGTTAAAAGCCTAGAATTTCTGCTCTGAAAGAAATGTTGACATTTGGGAATTCTTGATTTTTTAGTCTTAGTAGGAGAAGTCAAATTCTGAAAACTTATTTAAAAAATGAAAATTTCAAGTAGCATGATGTCAATGCATCTAAATAGCAATGCAACATAATGCACTTACAATTTTCATAATTTCTGTATCTTAAGAATAGTAAATATAATGTGTGCTTACATTACAATTAATATTACAAAAGAATTTTTAAATGGTTCACCAGAAATTTTGATTTATTTTTAAAGTAACACTGTTGAAGCAACGTATTTCAATATTTATGAACCATTTCAACCTGATTGAAAGTAAGTGATGTAAAACTTTTGAATGAAAAATAGTTTTGATCTTTTTGCATTCCTGAGAAACCGTTCCACATTAAAAGTAGCATTTCCTGATAAATGAGTGAATGAGTGTTTAGTTTTTTGGTTTGTTTTTGGTTTGGTTTGGTTTACTGTGTTCAAGAAACATTTTTTTTACTGTCCCATCACTTGTGTAAGTGTGTTTGTTTGGTATTGACATGCATGACATCTACATTTCTCTAGATATTCCCTTGAAATTTAATTTGAGAATATACTTAGAGCCTTTGTCTTTTTAATGGCTCCTGGTGGAGCCTAATTATTATAAAATTGTAAGAACTGTGAAATGATAATTGGTCTGGGTTACCTCCTCCATTTTTCCCTTAGAGATATGTTAAAATATGTTAATTATTGCATTTAAATAAGTAAGGATAATAAATTACTAGTCTCACCATTTTCATTGCTGTCTTCGTGACACAGAGATATTTTTCTGTTTTGCTTTTAAATATTTGTTTGTGCTACGAATGCCCTTAAAGACATACAAGGCATATTGTACAGTTCTTTGAACACAAATACAGCTGATGAGCCTGACTTAAAGCTCCACAGGAATCAGTTCCTCAGCTACATTCTTGCATATTAATCACTGCTTGGAAGGTGCAGACAGGAAAAAATGAACAGAACTATAATAGATGTAGATTCTAGACAGAGGTTTATAGTGTCAGATATATTTTCTGGATGCCATTTGGATTAGAAGAATTACAATTTTTCCAGATGAGGGAAAGAGCAAGGAAGCACTGTTCAAAATTTATGCAGAAGCCAAGAGAAACATAATTTTTCTGTGAACATTTGCGGGTATAACATTTTGCTAACACAGCTAATTGCTGTATTTCCAAAAAGCTGATTATGCCAAAAAATTGCCTGAGGTAAAATATGTACAGATGTTTCATAACCTGCAGAACAGGTTCCTTAATCTGTCTTAATAATGCCATATTGTAAAAGTCATTCCACAAACATGAATTCAAGTACTTGTGAACAGTCAGTCATCAAAGCCAATCATAGCATCTGGCATTGCTTTGTCCCTATCACCTCGCTCTCTGAAGTAAAACTTGTAAAGCCTGGCCTTAAAATGACACCAAATATTTCAGATCTACTGATTTAACAGAAATATCCCAACCAAATATGCAAAATATATGGCCTATAAGAAACATTACATAATGTTTGTCAGTCTTCTAAGCTAGCACATGAAATATAATGTACATCAGGGTTCAGTATTGCCCAGTTTTTACTAGTTCATAGTAAACAGACTGTTTTGCATGAATGGTAACATTTTGCATAGAAATAGGTAGAAAACATGCTTTTTATTCTGCTTATTCTGTCTTTATACTTGGTATTTAAAAAGTGTGAAAGACGCCTGAATACAGAGATTTTAAAAAGGACAACATCCAATATAATTTATCTTGTTCATTAAAAAACACAAGCACCACTCCAGCCTGACTGCCCCTAAAGGTTAACAGG
>VWZD01012011.1:6110-55205 GCA_013396695.1 Sakesphorus luctuosus | reverse complement strand
AAGGTTAACAGGGAAGAATAATCTAAACATAAATATTTAGGTTTACCTATCTCATTTACTTAGGTAATATCCTATGCACTGCATGTATTAGCATTTCAGAACTCAGAACCAAACAGGAATATGTTGGTTTGATAACTTTTTACACAATAGGAAAAAGAATTATGACTGGTTTAAAACCAATTTTTTTATTTGAGTGCAATGTTTCAGAAAGTCTTTTGTTTCAGGGTTTTTTTTTTTAAATTCAATTATCATTGATCTGTTAAATCAATCATAAGAGAATGTTTCAATTAATTCAGTTTGGGGATTTTTTTCCTTGTCCATATTTGAAATAGAAGAAAAGTTGGAAAAACAGGAAACCAGGGATGCTGAGTTCCCACCTGAATGCACCTCTTGGCTAAACATATTGAAGAAGAGTATGTTTTTTCATGGTCTGGGTGAGGAATTACTATACAAAATTAAACTCTAAACTGATATTTTGGTGTGGAATTTCA
The DNA here is from genome assembly GCA_013396695.1 of Sakesphorus luctuosus. Lineage (NCBI taxonomy): Eukaryota > Metazoa > Chordata > Aves > Passeriformes > Thamnophilidae > Sakesphorus > Sakesphorus luctuosus. The sequence goes on along the minus strand of VWZD01012011.1, from coordinate 54,714 downwards.
TATTTTTCTCTGGTTTGACATAATCTCTTTGGGCTTTTTTTTTTGTCTTGTTACAAATCTAATCCTTCTGATTCCTTGCTTTATTTGAATAAGACATCCATTACACTGCATCAACCATTACTCCTGCTTGAAAACTACTTTTAAAACTTTAGTAATTAAAAAGTGTACCCTCTGAGAAGAATGGAAAGAAGAATAACACAAGCATTAACGAAAAGCACTTCCTCTAACTGACATTCTAGTTATTGCTATGTCTTAAATGCCAAAATCTGATAATACACTCTGTAATTCCTTATATAATGAAATGCTTAAGAAATAGTCTACAGTCATTGGCCCATCATTAACAACTAGGAAATTAGGTGTCCCACGGGTTTCTTTTCCAATTTAAAGAGGGTTAAATTGCTAATTTACATGTTAATTAGCATTCATTCTAAAGAACACCCAATGTAATTCCATAGCATCTAGTATTTAAAAAATTGACTTATCAAGACATTAAATTTAAAAGAAGCCTAGATTATTTGCAAGAACTTTTTTTTGACAGCTAATGATGAAAAGAATCTCATTAGTCTAAGTAACATGCAGTTTAAAAAGGAGGAATGCTGCCAATTTATTTACTCTATCACTGAGTAATCAAAAAGCAGCAAAGCACTGGCAGGGCAGCAGGTTTAGCCTTTTTTTATAAAGCCCACTAATCTGCACAGATTGGTAAATTTAAAATAAAGAATTGTTTCTGATGATGTTTCTTTGGAATCTGCTGCCTTGAGTCACTCCTAATCACCGTAGTGTGCTCAGTGGTATTTGATAACGCTGCTTCTGCTGCTCCGGAGCTACTCTGCTGCATGCACTTGCTCTGGTGTGCAATTGAAGCATCTCTTTGTAGCAGACCTATAAATACAAACCTCCCCTCATAAAATTTAGGAAAACATTGCATGATATCATAAAGCAAGCATTCACTTTAAGATAATTTTAAACTGACAAAATAAATGTTCTAGGAGAGTGAAGCCACAGAATTATCATGTTGCTTATATCTTGCTTTTGTGCATATATTGTACACTACTCTTTTACTTAAATGCTGATGTCATCCTGTATTGCTTTATGTTACCTCTCTTGACATTAGTTTCTGTGATGTGACACAATCTGATTGTCTGTTCCCCTCAACTGCTACTTCAGCATTTCAAAAACGCTGGATTGCAGGTGCTCTGAAGCACAGCAGTTATGATATAAACCTTTATTCAGAAAGGCAGGATTTCTTTATGTCTAAATAACAGAAAGAAGCATTCAGGACAAGAAAATTTTGGTCCTATACTATCTAGCAATGGTAAAAGATTAAATTTTTCATGAAAAACAGCATTATACATTCCATTCTTTGTTGTTTTGGTTTTTTCAGACTTCAGCCATTTTTTATGTTGCGTAAGTAGTTTGTATTATTTTCAATACAACATTGTGTGCCAATACAATATCTGTGGTACTCTTGTTAACTGAATTAGAGTTGTGAAATGTGGTCTATTTACTCAGTTCCTCAGCTCTAAAAGCAATGACTTAGACACTGGTGGGTATAAGTGCTTGACATTGAGCATTTCCTACTGTGCTTTATCCTCATATTTCTCCTTATTTATGGATTATTTTTCCAAGTTCTTCCTCTTGTAACTCCTTCTTCTCCCTTTCTTGTCTTCTGATTTCTACTTCCATGCCTTTCTGTTCTTGCTGTTTCTGTCCAGTACACCTATTCCCATAACTGCTTCCTAAACTTCTCCTTGCTTACCCCCCATTTCATATCATCAACTCCTTTGCAACCAACAGCTTCCTCCCCTACACAAAATAGGTTAATTTTTGAACTACAGTCCATCTTTAATACTGAGTCAGGCAGTTTTCCTCAGTGTAAACAACATACAACCTGAGATTAAAAATTTTATTAAAGGGCAGACGCATAAATATATCAGAGTAGGCCATCCAAACAGTATTGATTCAAATGCCTTATCACTTATTTATTCTTGGCTTTGCAAATACTACGTATTTTTACTGTCATTTAATAAAGTTGGTGATCCATAAAGAAAATTTCAGCCCAATCACTGAGAGCAACAGAAAGCTTATTCTTAAAATACAGACTGTTTGGAAACCTTAATTGTATGTGTCACAGCCAGTTCTGCATCTAACAATCCTTTAGAAATCATGGGGTAATTTAGTTTGCAATCAAAACTAATTTATAAACAAAAGGGATGAATAAAAGAAGTTAATTCATATGAACAAATTCTGAAAGAGTAAGAAAAACTTTTAAAGTTATTATGGAAAAGGCAGTGTGAGAAAAGTGAAACTTACTGATGATTTCAAAAATATTCAAAAATTATCAAAAACCTGCTCTTTGCGAACAGTTACAGTCAGAGTGGAAGTAATTTTTGGGAGTATGAACAAGAATACACACTGAAAAATCAATGTATAATGAAAAGCTAAGAAAGTGTGAAGCTATTACAGAAATCAAAGAATGTAATAAATGGCATAGGCATAAGCAACAGTAAGACAATCACTGGTATCACACTGAGCAGGAGAACAGTGTGTCTTTAAGGCAAAAAGACAGTGAAACAATAGGATAGACTACAGAAATGATTTCGTTTCTTTTAGCTTTGGTCTTCACATTAAAAAGACCCAAGACTTATGCCAGAAATGCAAAGAGTACACTGTTTCCAAGGGAAGAGAAAGATGTGCTTAAAAGGAAAGAGAAGAGAAAATTGAACCAATATGTGTGTTGTAGAATAATACATAAAATAACAGTTAATAACTTCTCAGCATTGAAACATCCCAAATTCAAGGAAAAAAAATATTGTGATGGAGCAGAAGTGTCTGACAAGTGTGTTATACTGGCACAGATGATCATTCTAAATAAGTGTCTAATGGTGATAGTTAAAATATAAACTGGTAATAGATTTGCCTAAAGTTAAAAATAAACAGGCAGTTCACTGAAATTAAAGAATAATTTGCGAGAAAAAACCTGAGAAACTATTGACCATATCAAATCATAATGGGAATATTTTGATGTATGTATCAGATGTGTCTACTCTGACTAAAGATATTTATGGTAAATGTCCTGAATATGGGAAAAATAAATAACTTTCATCTCTAAACCTCTATCTTGTAAAACAAACGAGCATCCTTCATTTTAAGCATTTGAATATTTTCATTTATTTTTGTGGGGCTGTTCATAGCCATATCTCTTAGAAAGGTCACAATTATTCTCAGGACTGGGCCTAATTTTACACCCCACCCTCCCTCATAACAATCTGTGTATGTGATAGTTGCTTTTGAGCATAGCAATCCATTGGTACCTAAAAAATAAGAGGACAATAACTACCACACATACAAAATTCCTGCATCAGTTGAAGCCCATTTATGAGCCAGCTGTTTGAGGGAATCTAACATCATATTACTGTTTCTCTTGCTTGACTCCTTTTATCTTTAGTCTTACTAAGGATGCAAGGAATGCGAAAGTTTTGTTATGAGTATGCATGTATTTCTTAACAAGCATCAAACCAAGGTGATTAATCTGAGTTACAGGAGCAGAATGTTCATGACTGCAGGCAGCACCTCTTGCTGAGAGCAAGAAATTCTGAGGTCTTTCGCCCATCAGGTTATTTTTTGAGGAGGTCACAGAGAGTACAAACCCCATGTGCAAAACTGCTCCCTAAAAAAGTAGCCCCTTCTTAAAAGCCAGTGTCTTGATGCAAAAGTGCAGAAGTGGGGGTTCCACATGGGAGCACGAAAGGGACAGTGGATCCACCCATATATCAAGAGAAAAAAGCAGAGACTACACATGCACACATAGTGATGAACCTTCATGCTGGTGTAATCTTTTCTGTTTGATTAGTGTTTTACTTTGTCCAGAAGGTTTCTTGGTGTGTGTGCCTAACTTCCCAGATGCTAACATGAAATGTCTCGGATATTGCCAGACCAGTTTCCTTTCCTCCAAATGGAAATAGAGGGTAATAGAGGTTCACATTAGGGCTAAAAGACCAGACTTAATTTTCCTGCAATAAACATGGAGATGCTGGGAAAAAAAACCACTCTCAAGATGAATAAACAAGATCTCAGCATTGCACTCATTCCTAGAGCTTTCTCTATGTTAACTCATCAATGAATTTTCTGGGTGGCAGCAGCAGCGCTAGCTAAAATGCAAGCATATTTGCTGGCTTTGATGTTTAACAGGAGCTAAATCTCTGCCTGAATTAGAGTTTAAATCCACAAGCACCATGAAGGCTTAACAGTAAGTGCCCACAACTGTATACACTAAGTCAGACTCTCATGCCAGAAATATATCCAAATGCTGGTATGCATGGATATAAACACACAGGTATGTGAGTGTAAACTAGAGTAGGCTGAAAGTTCTATTCACCTATTTACACAGTGCTGCCTGCTTCAAGAATACTAAAATTTCTGTGGTGGTTTTTATGTTTTTATGTTTTATGGTTTTTGTTTAGTTCATTGGTTTTTATGTTTTGGGGGGTTTTGTTTGTTTTTATTGGTTTGGTTTGTGTTTTTTTTATCACATGAGAGAATGTGATGTATTTAACTCTATGGATAGATTTTGACAACTAAACTAAGGCTTGTTTTGTCATCAAAAACCCCAAGATGGCAATACAGTCTTGTTTTTCTTTGCTGCTTATTTCTATTATCATTATTATCATCACAATTATGTTATTGCAGTACATGGAACAGATTTGTGATTTTCTCATTTGCTGACATCTAAAAGCCTTGCTGATTGCTAAGGATTATTTACACAAAAAATGGAAAGCTCCAACTACTTTGATTTAAACTGAATTGATGAATGTTGTACATGACCTGGAGTTACTAAAAGATTCCATATAACAATGTCCACCAGACAGACATCTCTGCTCAAGTTAGGCTTCCTTTTAAAGATGTATATGACTTTAAAACCCTGTTAAAACAACTATACTTACATATTATTTTTAGCTTAGCATGTAGCGTACTTCCTCATATATTACATTTTCCAGCAGCAGCCTATCTTGTTTATCTATATCCTAATCACTTTTGCATGAATTTACACCTGGACCCTTATCCTTTCCAGTGTTCAGATATCTTTGACAGAGCCAAGGCGCACTGAGTTCTGATGCAGTTAACTTTTGTTGCAGAGAATATGGGGAGCAAGTGATGGCAAGCATTGTTCACCTTGATGCTTGATGAGATACTGAAGATTTATCAGCTGTGTTACTCCCTGTGACTGCTGCACAGGATTTTATAAAGCCATAGGAAAAAACACAGAAGAAAAAAGCTGTGATTTCAAGTGGTATGTGCTGCGCCAATGAGACCTGTGTGCACAGGGTGGTATGGTGATGAAAGATTAGGTTCTCCCAGGAAAGTTACTGCTGGTTAAAGTATCAGACTTAACAGAGAGCTCAGGCAAAGCTGGATGGGAGTGCAGCCTTTTCTGAGTTCATTTTAACCAGCTGTGCACTGATAGAAATCAATTTCCAAAAGCAGGTGATATCAATGAAAAATTCTTATAGAGAATGTGTCAAGTGACACTCTTATAGAGAGTGTGTCAAGAAAGACATTAGCAATATTAATTAAGGCTAATACAGACAAGAGTGACAAAAGAAAACATAATTGCTTAATATTCAATGTTACTCAAAAATATATAAATAATATTAGAACTCTCCAGGGTCATTAGAGTGTTAGAAGATAATGAAGCTGTAGGCATTGATTTTTGATGGTCTGTTAAATTTTATGCATATATATGTATATATCTACACATACATACATTGTATTTTATAACCATAACTACAGAGGCATGTAGCATGCAGCGAGGGCGCAAAGTCAGTCTGAGAGTACTGTTTCAGAAAAATATGTAACTCAGAAAGACAGCAGAAGGACCAGTTATTCAAACAAGGCCATATTGTCATCATAACATTTTGCAACCTCTGAGGACAGGGAAGGCAATGGCTGGTGTGCCAACTGCTTAGTCTGGAACTCAGGACTTCCTGCTGTAACAACTGGTTGAAATCATTGATAAGAAAGTGGATCACAAAATGAATTGAAAAAAACATATTTGGAGATTAGAGCCATAATTCTAAGAATAAAATCTGTTTCCTCTGGAATATAAACTAAAGATTTGACTCAGTGAAATATCGTTTTTTCTGCTTTTCTATCTTCTTTAAACATCATTTTGAAGTAGTAGCATTTAAATAGGAAATCACATGGGGGACTACACTGTATTGTCACTGAGAGGTAAAGAGTCCCTCATTTAATGTACTCTCCATTAGAAGAAGGATGTTTAGAACATATCCATGCAGATTACTAAAGATACTTTCAAATTACTGCTGAGAAACAAAAAACCTATCTTTGGAGAAATAAGGTCTGGTGGCTACTGTCCCTCCCAGAACAAACATTTTGAAACCAAGCTAGCTAAAAACACAGGAAACCATACATTAACTTGTTTTCTTTGAAGGATACTCTGATAAAAGTATGACGAATAAGGGCTTTTCTGTGACTGATCACAAAAGTCAGAGAAAAGGGCACACCCACACTATTCCAAGAGGCAAACAAATGCTGTTCCCAGACTTGGCTGAGCAGTCAAGAAGTAAGAGGGGAGAAGAGACTGAATTACCCTGTCACATTAGGTGGGTAACTAGCTAATCCTACACTAACTGAGCTTCTGAACTGCATCTGAAAGGGCAGGACAGGGTGAGCTTGCACTGCCAGTTGATATTCTGTATTTGTCATGCATTTTGGTGCAGATTCTTGGTTTCCAGCACTATGTCTGGCAGCCTTTAAAGTACTAAATTTATCTAAAAATTAAGAAGAGTTTTAGTGCTTAAACATTCCTTTTATAGCAGAAACCTGCCATAGATGGTGTATGAAGCTGGCTGTTTGATTTAGCATGAGCTGCTCTTTGTATGGGGAGTGTGTGAAGAGGGGAGGGCACAAATTGTTCTCTTCGAGTTTAGATATATTTCCAATGGCTGAAAAAACAGCTGAAGGGTGAAAAAAATCCTTTGTGCAGCAAATGGGTATTTATAGGGATTAGAGTAACATGTAGAGGATCTGGAAAAGCATTTGTTTAGTAGAATTATAAACATTTTTATGGATTAATTAATGAAATGCTGACACAAGGAATTGCTTTTGATTTAACACATAAATACATAACTCCAGTTTGGGAGTGATGGTACAAAAGACACCCTTTATTACCGATGTGTAGCTGACTCTATATTCTGCTTGAATTCAGCAGGATGGTTCAACAGGATGGGTGGGCAGACATTAGGCAGTTTGTTAATGAAGTGCTGTGATAGATGCACACAGAAAATTCCAGGGTGATTTACATCCCCTGTGATACTGTGGAAGACAGTAAGATTCCTTGCAGGGAGAGTGAGTACTGCTTATTTTATTCAACATTATTATTTCTAATCCTCTGTCAGCAATACCTGCAACTTTTGTTTCACATATTTGTAAGGCATGTCCTGACTCTCATGCAACCAGAAGCTGATCACCAGAAGACACAAATTTGAATGCTCACAATACCTGAGCACTTGAAGTGTGTAATGCAAGCACTAGCAGAAGTCTAAGAGAAAAAGATACATCTATGGAATTCAGTTGCATGTCCTTACCATCTTAGATTAGCAGATATGATCTGTCACATCAGAGGCTTAGAAATGTTCATTCCTGAGGTTTGCAAACCATTTTCTTAAAATTATGAAATGTTTAGGTCATTTAATTGCATTTTCCTTCCATATTTCTAACTGAAATATGGATTTTGCTAAAACTGGAGAAAAACTAGGATGCACAAAAGAAGCATAATAAGCACATATGGATAGAATATACCTACCCCACAAAGACCTGATATAATTAATACAAAACTATTATCTTTTCCCAGGAATCCAACATCTTGTTCAGCAGTAAGGATTATTTTATATCATGTTCTGCATGCAAGGCAAAATGTATTTCACCCATAGAAACATAGATTTTCACTTCAGAAATATATACTTTAAATAAAAAAAGAAAAAAATACATCAAAAACCTGACCCAAACACCCCAAACACCAACAAACAAACCCCACACCCAAACCACTCTTTTCTGCCATTGAAACAGCATGACCAGCTTGATATAGCATGGTGATATGCCTTCTGCATCCAAAAGAGGGACCAGGCTATTTGAGGAAGTAATCTTTCCCTCTGCCTCTGGTTTATAAGTAATTCCACATTTAAATATATCAAATAAAGTGTGGCTATTGGTACTAAGCATGTATCTGAAACTATAGATGGATGTCTTTCAGTCAGAGTGACTTAAAAGAAATTGTGGTGAAGATTAAAACAACAAATATTTTGCATTTTATTTTAATGGAAAGTTGCATGTTAAAGTTGAAAATATCAAATGATGAATTGTCTTCTACTTGAGTGAATTTAGAAACCTCCCACAATCAATGAGGAAGGAAGACAGACCGCTGTAACATGCACAGACATTTTTCAGGTTTACCTGCTTGTGAGCATGGTCATAAGAATTGATGTGGTTGTCAAATTCCTGGTGTTTGTGGTACTGCTTGTCACATAGTTCACAGTAGAAATTAGCCTTCACATCCTCCAGAGCCTTGGCTGCAGCTTTCTCCTTCTCAGCATAGTCCTGCAAAGGCAGCAGCAAACGGAGACACTTTCACTAGAGATGTGAGCCCATGCCTCAGCAGCTGTTTTCATCATCCCCATGAAACACACTAGACTGACTAGGATGACTGCAACAGCAAGATCCATCCCGTACACGCTACAGAGGTTTTGGTCTTAAACTAGATTTAATAAAATAATTGTGAGGTTTGAGGAATTATTCTTACTAAACTTGTATGTACTGCAGTAGAAAAATAGAGAGGAATGAGGAGCAGAGGAATATCATCAAGATACTGTCTAGCTCCTGGGCAGAAAAGCTCAGCAGTGAGGATCAATTAAGAGACCAGGATTTGCCTGTTAGTCCTCACATCAGTCCCAGACTGCATGAACATGTGTCTGCTCCTTCAGGTACTACTGGTTAGAAGAAATAAACTGGTTTAATCTGATACTAAAGCAGATCTTCTTTTGTGTTCTGCATTCTGCCCTCTATGAAATATTCAGCCAGGCCAGGCAGCAGATTGCTACAGCCGGCTGAGATTCCTTTGGAGCAGAGCCACTTCTACAAGAACCTTTTTACAAGCCTCCCTGTTCTTTCCCAACATCTGCATGAAGGGACACACCATCCAGCCTTCCCAAACTGAAAGCAACTGTCACCTGCCCAACAGAGACCACAACCACTAGCTCATGTCCAGGCTCAGGCACACAGCCGAAAACAAGGAAAATACAATTAGTTCCTACAGAGCCCCCCTCTCTATCTCTCCAGTTACTCAAGGGAGTGCTCTGGAGACTCAAATACTTTCATTTCCATACATAATAATAGGCAAAAAAACTTAAAACATAAGAGTCAAAAGTTACTGAGTTCAAATGAATGCACTTAAATAAAGGGCCTGATAGGCAAAATTGGCAGCAGCCTTTGTCAACCTTACTTCTTTTACAAGTCCTTCATTATTTTGATACTATTATGACACTTCCTTAAACATTTTTCATTAGAGCTAAAGGGAAAACTTCTGATGTGGAAAATGAGAAAAAAAATTGATAGAAGCTATTCATTTTATATTCATATTGACAAGTTGATATTACCTGAGTGTATGTAATATATTGCCGGGGACTGCAGTAATTCATCATTTGCTGTATTGTTTTACTCACCTAAAGAAATGGGTACTTTCTGCTACGAGACTTTCCATGCTATGCAGTCAGCATTGTCTGCTTTCTACATGCTTTCATCATTGTTTGTGTGACAAACTCAGAGTACACCAAACCAAGGACATACTGCACATCTGGGACAGCTCACTCTTAGCACATCCCACTGCCCAGTATTGCTCCAGGAACCACAGCAATGTGGAGGCAAGTATTTGGGCATGGCAGATCAACACAAATGGACATTTTGGGCATTTCAGAGGGGAAGGACTTTCTCAATAAGTGACATATATTTCGAGTCTCAAACTTAGCCAAGCAGCTGGGATGCTGGCTGTCAGTGTGACACACTGAACTCTTCACAGCTCTGTGCTGTGAGCCTTTCTGCTCTGCCCTGGACTTTACAACCTCAGACTGGTGTGAGTAGAGCTTTTTTACACCTTTTTAGAGGCTGCCTTTGCTAATGAGATTACCTTCACCTAAACTAGGCTGACTAGAAGCTAGGTGTAATGGTGTAAGGCAGTATCCTAAGCTTCCTCTGTAAGAAACAGAAAAATGCTAGACACGGTCATGTATTTCAAAAACCCATTTTGGGATGAGATTAAATTTTCCAGAGGCTCTATCTCTCTTCATCAACCACTACAAGGCTCTGAATTACTAACCAGGCCCACATCCTCAATTCTTAGATTGCTGAACTCAGAGATAACAAGTTCTATATTGTATTTCTATATATTCAATTCTAAATTCTAAACTTGCATGAACTGACGTACTTGAAGACAGGAGGTTAAAAAGGAACACTGTGCCCAGAATCTTATGTATGATGCCAATGACACGCCAGTCCCTCCCACAGGACAAACATCCAAATAAATCTCTTGCTCTAAACGTATGTCTCAGGTGGGTTAGTATACTGTGGTATACTCAGACTGGCCAGTTGTGAAAACAACTAGCTTAAGCTAACATTTCTCCACTTGAGAGGCTGCTCAATTATGGTAGTTAATACTTGATTATATCAGGAAGAAATATTCTCACAATCAAATAGTTAAATAGCTTTCATTAGTTATTTAAATTTACGAAGCCCATTAAAAAGTGATATTTTTCAGCTTATGCTTCAGCCCCGTTGTTTTGCTAGCATTAATTATTCACCAGGCCTTTGATATAATTAAAATGCATAAATTAGAATGTGGATGCAATAGTATTAATTATGCAGAGATGTCTTCCCTGAAAGTCAAGTGTTGAGGGCAACATATTTTCATTCTAAACTGGTAAAAATGTAAGTTTTGCACTCACTAGAAGCCAGCCAAAGAATAATTGTGGGGGTTTGGGGGTATGCTTTTTTTTTTCTCTGGGTCTCAACTGTCAAGTAAATGTTTACAACCTGCTTCATCTTTGCTTCTGCTGAAAGAGAAGCCTAATTGTTTGGGGTGAATACACCACATTACTCTCTTCAAAGCACAACTGAAACTGCTGCTCATGAGCATTCTGAACTGCCAACTTCATCTTTCTCAGCAGAAATTAATACAGTTCCCTTCACATAAAGATGTTTAAAAATAGCAACAAGGCAGCTCCCAGGTGCACCCTAAGATAATCACAACTACCTCCATTGCCTTATTGCTTAATTATGCTTGTCTACCATAGCAAAAGATATAATTTCCTGCTTACTTATCGATCAGATGCTGGGAAATTGAATACTACATCACATATTTTTGAAAGGTCATGGATTTTTCTTTCCCTACAAAGGCATAAGAACTTCTATTCCTAAGTAAATTGTGCATAGTCAAATGAATTTTCATATCCAGACTCCTAATATAAACTCATGATGGTTATATAGACTGATGGTCAGTTCTGGCATAATAAATGTAATCACACGAAAGCAAATTTATAGAAATACACCTGCAGAAAACATATGCAATCATGAGTGACTGACTATACCAGTGCAGACACAAGCAAGCAGGAAAGAGGCACCAATGCATTTTGAACTGAAGACAATCGATGGTAATGAATATAGGTGTCACAGTCTCACAGACTTTATTCTGAATCATATGCTACTTACTAATGCATATAGCCTGGGCAGATATGTGTATACTTATAAGAAAGTATAAGTTAGCAGTTCTGTCTTTGACCCACAGGCAATCGTAGTGTATGTTGATGTCAGGAATGATGTAATCCTTGTAGGTGACAACTCCTAGAAACCATGGGTTAACCAACTTCCATGTCACTGGATGCAGATAGTGTAGTGCAGAAAGATAAGCAAGTGCAGAATATATCTGAAAGCATTTTTTCTAGAAGCCTGCAAAATGGTTTCATATTATAGATTGTAATTACATTCACATCAATTTGACCCACAGAGACATATCACTGTAATAATTGTTTATATATTAGATTAATTTAAGAAGAATACTTCTATTATGTGTTAGGCTTGAAATGCTTTCACTTAGCAGCTACTTTTGCAGTGTCCTTCTTATTGTGAAAATGCAATTAATGGTATCTGACACTTCATTTTCTAATATAGGGGAAATCAATGAAAAATCCCACATAACTGAGTTTGCTCGAATGTTGCCACTGACATCTAGTCAATTAGAAATCATTTATTAAATCCAGAGTCTGTAATAGTTATTTAATAGACTGCATGGCCATTAAAGGATGCTGATCTAGACAAAACAATATCACATTTATTGTCTCAGTAACTGATAGTAAATATATCTGCTATGTTCAAATGAACTAAGGTGAAAAGTAGGTCACTTGATACAATAAAACTTTCACAGGGAATTTTCTATAAATCCATGGATTTCTACAAATATAGTGGAGTAAATGCATGGTGTTTGTAAATAGAACATGAGAAAAATGTAACATCGTTAGCCCACTTTTGATTACCTATTTCTAAACTGAAATGTAAAAATAGTGACAGAACAGTTAACTCACCTTAATGCAGAGCTCAGTAAGTTACATACTGCTCCCTCTTCAGGGACATAAGCAATCAGAGTTTGGTAACTTAATGTACTTTTGTGAAGCAGATTAGATATGAGTGCAAGTATTAAATACTCTGCAACTACTGAGGTGTCTCTTGGGGATTCTCAGACTAGAGGTTAGAGGAGAAATAGTACAAATACAAGCACATGAATTAACTACAGAATTATAGTCTACATCTGAGACTTTTAAAAACATTTTCATTAGTGATTTAGGTGACAAAATGAACTGTGATTATGGATGAAATCTATGAATGATACTAATTAACAGTACAGGGCATACAAATGCTTTAGGGACCAGGATCAAGATTCAAAATTACTGTAATAATCTTGAGATATAGTCTTAAGTCAGCAAGACAAATTTCAGGAAGATGTGCGTCAAGCACTGCATTTTGGATGGGGAGATCACATTTATCAATACTAGATTGTGAATAGCTGAGTAAATGCAAATGCAAGGGAAAAGGTCCAGGAGTTGGAGTGGAAAAGAAATTAAATGAAAGTCAACAATGAAAGTCAAGGCAAATCCCATTCTGACATGTTAATAGCAATGTTATATGTAAGATGCTGAGGGTAATGATTCCACTTGATTCAGTATTGGTAAAATGTCAGCTGTAAAATACTAGCTGGTACATCTACACTAGCAAATAACCTGGCTCCTAGAATCCGGCCCTCCATCATCCCCACTCCACGTGTGATAGTTCATTCTTAGTCTTTTTCATTTCAGAGTTCCCTTTGAGACAAAATTAAGTGCAGTTCCAGAATAACATGCAGTTCAGAGACCACACTCTACAGGCAGTAAGGATGAGACTTCATCAGCCTCTCCATGCCCTTGATAGTCTTACAACAGTCCAAGAAGCTTTTCCCAAAGAAAGTGACACTTGCATGCCATAAAAACCCATGCAGCATCATGCCACAAAAGAACCACCCAGGCAGCGTCTTAATGTAGCCCTCACACTTCTTCAGACTGAAATAAAAACACACATAACAATTATACCTTAGGGTACCAGACATACCTGAAGAGATTTAGGCCAAGTATGAACATTACCAGTTTGCCCTGGGATGTGTGTGCTTGTTGGGGAAGATCAAAGTTTAGATGTAAACTTTGAGGCAGCTTTGGTCCCCACAATTTAGGAAAGATATAGATATACTTGAGAGATCCCTGAGCAGAACAGTAGGGGTAAGAGGCTTAAAAGTAAGTTACATGCCTAAATTAAGCAAACTAGATCTCAATCTGTAATTCATGTTTTCATTGGATCATTCATGTCAGCATTTGTAAACATTTTTTGACGAAAATCTATCTATTACAACTGCCTGGGCTGGTACAGAACATCTCTGGGACCTGTGCATAGATGTGTAGAAACAGCAATTGTAGAACCTTCATTTTCAGTGCTCATTCACCCCATCTTTCTCATTCAGCAGGTTTTGGGATAACTGCAGATAATTTTTTTGTCCTTAAATATTTTCTTCTTCAGCTACAGCAAAATAGGTTTTCAAAGATCTTTAAAACTCAGTGTTATAGTTTCAGAACCTTTCATGGAATTTTCTTTCCCTACTAACACAGAGTTTGGCAGCTAATGCCCAATCCCCACCACTAGCTAACAAAAGGTGGTGGTGGTGGGGGGGCTGATTGCTGTGCACTCTAACATAATGATTGGGGGAGGTGGGGCAGGCGGGGGGAGAGAGGCTTCTCGGTTTCTTCCTGTTGCTGGACACACTTCTCTGCTCCAGCTGTGGTGCGGGAGAGAGCCATTGTTTTCTGCTGGGCTGGTGGAAGTACCTTGGAGGGAGGTCCTTCAGCTTGGACACCCCCCAGCTCGGGGCATCCTGTGCTTCAGAGACGGAGAGTCACCTCTACTTGGATTTTGCTACAGGCGTCCCTTCAGGCTGATGCCATCTTCATAGGAGCTGCTAAACCCTACCTTCCCCCTCCATGCTTTGGACAAATGACAGGAAAAGGATCTCTACACTGCTCATGGGAAAGGTTTTGACCTGTCCCTTGTGACTGCCGTTCTTTCCCATGTGAGTTTTGCATAACGAGCACCTTTCTCTGATCCCATCTTCATTTCCCTGGAGTGTAGGTGTGACTTTGGAAGCCGTGGCCTCCCAAGGTGCAACAGGGCCCCCGCTGTCTGTAAATATAACTGCACCGAAGGGGGCAGAGAGGACTCAATTGTTTTGAAAATTTTGGTTATGGTGTTCTGTTTGTTCTGTTCTAGTTTTGATTATATATATACATTTTATTAAGCCTCTTAATTTCAGAGGTTGAGGTGATTTTTGGGAGGAGGCCCCCATTCCTGGTCTATATAGACATCTTAGTTTTCCTCTAAACTAAGACACTCAGCAGGCAGCCATCAAAGTAATCAAAGTATTTGTGTGCAGTGTGAAACCTGAGTACCACACAAATGTCCAGAGATTAGGATATATAAGTGAACGTCAGGTTAGTTGAACTAATGAACTTTTCCCTAAGATGTCTCTTTTCTCCCCTCCCCTCTCCCCCCTCCCCCCAGTGACGACTAATCTCTTACCTAAAGAATTTCCTAGGAAGGCTTAACTGTGGAGATAGAATTAAAAGCAAGCAATTATTCAGCTACAATAGCCAGCAATACAGAACATTTCATTTATCTCACACATGTTCTGCCATTTTCCACCTTGAAAACTATGCAAAGTTTCTGCCCCTGTGGGATCTACAGTGAGGAATTACAGTTATCTATTGGAAAAGATTTTTTCTTCTTCCAAAGGAGTAAATGGTGTCATTCTCAGATGACTCATGGAGGGCAACATCTAACTTCTGCAAATAAATACATCTTCAGATTTTTCACACTCAGCCAATTACTGCAGCATTCTCAATTATATGCACATGCATGTGCTACTAGAATGCTGAGAAGTGCAATGCTTTTAGCAGGTCCTATATACCTCCTCTCAGAGCACAAACCTTCTGGGACTAATAAAAGAGACAGAGAGGTGCAACTTTAAGGAGTCATAAATCAATTCCTAATCCATTTGCTATCAAAATCATCACTGTTAATTAGAATAAACCTTATAGAACATAAGAATTCAAAGAACACCAGTAGATCTATTTAGACCTTCAGCAAATTTTTTACTTTCTAAGACACATTGATGCTTCTAGTAACTTTATAAAGGACTTGAACTTTGAGATTTTCTAAACACATTTTCAGCATTATAAATGCAGCATATAATCTTTGCTGTGGATATGGAGGTCATTTTTCAAACATCCCAATGTGATTCAAAATTTTCCTCTTCATTTTCAGAAACTAGTGGAACTGAAGCACCTGCATATATAAAAGTTTTTCTGAAAATGTGATCAAGATTTGACCTGCCAGGTAATTAGGTAACTAATGGAAAGTTGCATAGAAAATTGTATATACTCAGTTTAATTTTAAAAGTAATATATAATAAATAAAATTTGAAAGTTCAGATAATTTTTTTGTTGCAAAGGTATATATATATATGTATAAAGAGCTTAAAGGAAGTATGTTCTGCTTTTGGCTGGGATAGAGTTAAATTTCTTCACAGTGGTGATATTGGAACTGCTCTCATTGTATTAACCAACTAGTGAGATGCAGATGTAAAAAAAATTAAATACAATATTTGAATACAGCAAATATACAGTTTCCAAAGAAACAAGGAAATACAATCAGGCATAAGACCAAATGATATATAAAGCCTTCACTATATTTAGACTGGAATCTGGAAAGTTTCTCATCATCTGTGGAACAGACTTAAGAACAACTTGCACACTGAAGTAGGGGGTGCTGTTTTAAAATGGAGCATGATATATCTGTGAAGAAGAATATATGATATGATTTGGTTGACTAAAATAATAGAAAACTAAATTTGATTTGAAGATTTAGGAAAATCTGCAGTTACAACAAATCTGTTTAATGATTAATGTGCTTCTGCCTGATTTTATCTCTGAATCTCATTGTTAATCTATGTCCTATATTGGTGCTAAGATTAGCATTTGACTTACTTTGAAAGAATTTCAAGCATAAAGTCATTAAAGAATAATTCCAAAAATTTACTGCAATGAAATTAAAAAATAAAACCTTGTAATTCTACAACTAGAGCAACAGCCCTAAAAAGATGAAGAGATGTGACTCAAGGGCAACCTGAGAACATAGAGGGCATCAGAACTGTCAGAACTACTGGTTGTGGAAGCTGAAACAGTGGAAATGGACGTGGGTTTATTATTGTTAGGATTATATTCTAGGCATTTAAAAGCAAATTCTAAGAGCCTTATGGATAAGATCAAAAAGATAAAAAGTTAGATGGGATCTCAAAATATTTCCAGCTACTCTCCAGGTATGATGATTGGTATGACTGCTCTAAATCTAGACTCCCTACTAAAGGGTTCAGTGAACTTACATGTCCATATGACTATGGTAAAATGTAGATAAAATTGAAATGTTTTTTTCTAAGTTGGACAGAAGAACTGTTCCTGTTATGGAGAAGAAGAACAAAAAAAATTTGCCTTATAGTCTTGCTTCTCTGCACAAATATGAGTCCTTCAGTGAATCTGATTGTGACATTATTGTCTGCCTCCTATTCAAAGTCAATTCCTTCAATTTGTTCACTGATTCATACTACTTTCTCTCTCCTCCTGTCAAGTGATCATTTCTTTTACTTCTTTTCTGATGAGTGAGGTATTATCAATTAATCTGAAGGTTAGACCTCCTTTTATCTCTTACCATTCTCACTTTTCCAATTGCGATTTTTAGAGTACAATGTTCTCCCACTGCATTTAATAGATTGGGTGATGTATTTCTTTATCTGTCACCTCTTTTTAGATGAAATATACTTGACATAATTTAAGATCTTTGTGCATTTTGACCTAAAGACTTCTTCTATAAAACACAACAGAATTTAACTTATGTGCAGTGTCTTTCCTATCAGAGTTAGTTAAAAGCACTTTGCAATAATGATATTGATCATGCAGTGGTTGTGCATGAAAACACATAATTTGTTATGAGCATAGCAATAGCTATCACACAGCTCACCTATGGCTGTTAGAACCTTTTTTTTTATTAAGTACCTTTTTTCACAAAATACAGGCTAATTGTATCAGATAGCTTTTAATAGCCTTTAATACCAATGAACATTTACATTCTCATTCTTTCAATATTGTTTGACTCTTTCTTTGCAGATACCATAATAAAGTGAAGTCTAGTTCAATATTATAAATGATACAATTTGATGTTTAATATCAGTGGGTTTCTTTATTCATAGCAACAGAGAATAATTGTTAATTTTATATTAATTATTAACAAGATAATAGTAAACTAATAGTAAATCCAGATTGGTCAAATTATTTTCTGATATTATGTATATTGCAAACTACTTCAGAAAATGTCTTGCAGAGTAGGCATTAATCAAGCATTTAAATTATGTCTATACTGTCCACCTTCTCTTATAACTCACTCATAAAATACTGCATCATCATTGCATTGTGTAGCATTTGATGACACGTTTTTAACTAGAAATCAAGGTATTTCTGCATATTAGCTTTTAATGTATTCTTTTTTTTTTTGGTTGGTTGGTTGTTTTTTTTTCAACAGAAGATCCAATACACTGACTTATGAAAGCATTGGCTCTTCTCAGCACTTGAACTTGTCAAAGTGAAAAAGAAAGAATTCCAAACAGAAAACCAAAGGTTATTTACAAACACATACATCCTTTGTCCCCTGCATCTCCTGAAATGCATTCGTGTGAGTTGTAAAGTTCTATATACTTTTTTGTTAACTCAGCAATTTTATACATGCTACAATTCCATGATCTGACCTAAAGCCAAAACCAAAATATTGTCATTCAGATGAAAGCATAATATTTTCATTCTGATTTGAAAAAAAAATACATGGGAGAGAGAGACAGGGGGGAAGATAGGAAGGAGGGGAGGGTGAAAGGAAGGACGGAATAGGGAGTGGAAGGAAGGAAAGAGAAAAGGAAGGCAGGAAGGCAAGAAGACAGGATGGGGGGAAGGGAGGGAGGGAGGAAGACAAGGAGGGAGGGAAAGAGAAAGGAAGGGAATACTTTTTCTAGCTCTATTTTAGCCAAATGCATATGGCTTGAAACCCACCTTGGAACACACACGGCAATTAAAATTATTTAATTTCTAAGCACAACTGGACACAACTTCTAGATTAATGGCACCATTATGGCAATTTCAAAAGTAAAACTCCCTGCCACCTCATAATCATGAGCCATCATGCAGGAATAACTGGTAGCAGCCCCAGCACTCAAAGAGAAACAACTACGTTCTAGAATTACTTTGGTGCGATGGATGGACGTCTTAAGAATGTGTCAACAAGCAAAACACAGTAGTGACTGACATATCTAAAGAATTAACATAAATACTAGACTGCTGATTGTAGAAAACTATTACTGATCAAACACACTAATATAGTTTCTATCCAGCACTTCTAGACTTTAAATTGAATTAATGTTAACTAGTCTAAAAACCTCTGTGCAATGCCTACGTTCTTGTATCACATCTTATGTTCCAACATTCCTTTAGAAGACACTTTTCAAGATAAAACAGTAGTTTTTTTACTCAGCATGAGAACATCTCTTTAGCAGAGGAGAATAAATGCATTAGTGAAATGAGTGGAGACACACTGGAGGTGATGACTCAGCAGTAATGCTGTAAGTAAAAGGTGACTCAAGTGCCAAGTAGTTTTCTTCATAGTTTTCATGCTTGGTGTATAACCCCTCAGGAGGTACATAACAGAGCGTTTTCATCCCATGGTCTCTTGCTTGGTTTACAGATGATCCTGCAGATTTGCTCACATCCTTTCTATTTTTTTCCAGTCCCCCTTTTCCTTCAATTTACAACCTATGTCAGGGACAGAATCCTGGTCCTACCTCCCAGTTTCTGTGTTTACCATGTTATAGAATCAGTAGTGAGGCTAATTAATCAGCTGTGAATCTGCAATGATTTTGATTACTTATTCATAGAAAAGAAATAAGATTAACCAGAATGTAGTGCTAATTTCTGGCTCTCATGGGAGTGTGGAGAAACCCCCATGCTCATCATCAGTTGTGACACATTGGTGCCACTTACCTTCTTCTCTTTCTGTTCCCTCACCCAGGTTATGGACATATTGCAAAAGGGCATGAAGGGCTATCTAAAAATGTTTGCCTAAAGTGCTTCACCCAATCCACACCTCTTCGTTAGGTCCCTTCCCAGAAACTGTACAACAGCCCGTAGATGTAGCTGCCTCCATCTCCAATCCATGGTCTAGCACAGCTCAGCAGGGCTGGAGTCGATAAGAAGTTTTCCTACTGATTCTAATGAGACCATAAGATCCAGCGATAGCAAGCATAGTATGTGGGAAAACAAAACAAACGAAAGAGAGGAGATACAATTTAGATCCAGGGGTATTTCCTGAAGTTGTTAAAATTAATAAAAGAGAGAAAGAGCGCATATTCTTGCAGAAGCAGATTTGAAAAAAACCCCAAGATATGGAAAAGAAAAATACCTGTTTATAATTAAAGACTACTTTTTTTCCCCTGCTGTGATATTTTGTGAGTAAAATACTAATATGTTACCTAATTGATAGCGAACATCTGTTGTGCTCTTAAATTCACCTTACAGGATTGTCGGTATTAGGAATAACACAGTATAATACTACATGCAATTTAAAATAAATATGTCAGTGTCCAGGACACAAAAGATCTTAAATAGATACTTCATTGAACAAATAAAAATGATTCATCCTCATCTCCCCTCAAATTAACTGTATAAACAGCTAATTCTGGCACAAGTATTTGGTTGGGAATATGTTACCCAGACGTAACGAGCACTTCTAGTGCTGCTGTGGAGACCTGAGGCTTCCTGAGACCACAACTCAAGTGGCTAATTGCTTCTTATGCTGTTTCCCAGAGCCTCCTGGGGTGTCCATTAATCCCATGAATTTACTGAACACAGGGCAATAAAGAGGTGCTTGATTTCAGAAAAATGAGCTAAGCTGACGTCTCTCAACTTGGAAAAATATTTCTGGCTTCGCCATCACCTATTATAAATACAAAGGGGGAGTTCTCAGCTTCAAGAGTACTATCACTGAATTTCTTGCCTTACTGTGTCACATTTCTGAAGAGTGAGTCTTAAAAAAGTAACTGAATTTATATCCATTACAGAGTCTCTGGATTCTTCTTTATTTTTAACTATGATTCTGCATTGAATGTTTAATAATTTTAATGTGACCTAAGTGAATTGAAGTAGTTCTCAATTTTGATTTTATATAACCTCTTAGCACAACCATTTGTGTCAGGAAATGGTGCACAATCTTATTAACATAATGCATTTCCTTGATGAATAAGAATACAAATGTGTAAGCTCTCTAACTCTTGATCTAACTGAAATAGGTGACTCAGTGAATTAATGATGAGACATTTTCTTCCAGTATTTAAACCTACACAGTAAACTGTCTCATTCTTGAAAAAATGCAATGAACAAAAAACCTGCTTATAATCTCACTGGGTTGCCTCTGGCTTCACTAGAATAATACTTGGTTACATAACTGTATATATTAAAGAAGAAGCAAAGGAACAGTATTTTCATCTGGATGACTACAGCACAAGAGGGCCTGGGAGCCACACAGTGTTTTGTGTGATGTCATGCACATGCTGTAGTCAGTCTGAATGTAATTACTAAACTCTTGGATAACTCAGACTGAGTTGGTACTTAGAATTTGAATGAAAGGTTTAACAAAGAATTAATTTAGATGGGCAGGAAAAAACCCAACAACTTTGCAAAACAAGTATATTAATAAGCTTAGGGGCGTTATTTTATATGGTATTTTTTCTGTTAATTCTTCCCTTCTACACAAATTTTCCACTGCCTCAGTTTCTAAACCCCTTTTATTTTGTGTACTACCATTGACAATTCACTGCTTGCATTTTGGTTTAAAGCAGCCTATTCTAGTATATTTCCATCACTAGTGATTTGGGTCTACTGCACTTAACTTCCATTCCCAAGCAGCTTTTTGTTACGTGATCAATATACTGTCTGGAAAACCCAACAGAAAATTGCCATTACGAGATTTGATGTATTTGAAGCTGGATTGTTCTGATCTGACTCATAATAATATCAACAGCTGTCTGATGGGACATGGGCTCTCATTAGGGCAAGTATTCACAAACATCTCCCACACATGTGGAGAATAGCACAAGTGCACCATAGAAATATTTCTGTTAGGTCTCATTGCCTTTATTTAGAGATTGTCTCCACCCTTTTTAATACAAGTACTATGCCACAGAAAATCTCTAAAGAAGTTCTGACTCAATTCATTAGGGCTGTGAATGGATCATTTGAGAAGCAGCCTATAGTGATTTAAAAACAAGTGACCAAGTGAAATTCAAACTTCATATTAGCAGTTACTGCTAGCCTGAAAATTTTCTTTTTCCCCATTTGTGAGGAACACAGCCCTTAAATGCTGAACACTTAAACATATTCAGTGATCTCTGTATAGTAAATTCCAGTTATGAATTCAGTAGAAGATATTTTTATACATTCAAAATAACTTCTTCTGTTCTAGAAGAATAATTGCAACATGTTTTGCTGGAATTACTGTATGTATTTTATAGAGGGAAATAATAAAGCAACTATATCCATATGTAATTTATATGGTTATCTCTGTCTTCATCTCTAAGACAATTTGTCATATGGTTGCATAAAACTATGTTTAATATTCAAGATATCATTCTGAAGCCTGACTGACTTCTACCCTGAGCACAGTGCTAGGACTTTGGCCTCATTGTACTCAATTTTACAGCACTGGCCTTGTATGCAACTTGCTGCATCCTGGAACCTGTAGAGATGCGTTAGCCATCACAGCATGTTGAATATGACATCATTTGGAAACAATGAGAGAAGAAATGGGCCTTTATGTGTCATTCCTTCAGGGATTTGGATGCCTACCTAAAATTAAATAGCTAAGCAATTCCTTGCAAACTTCCTGGCCTCCCTTTCGTGTCTTGCCCACACAAGGTAAATTTTCTGTTCAGTTTGGGAACGTGGTACTGCATTTATTCATGTCCCTTTTCTAATCAGTAGGAGGACAGAAGAGCTCAGTACACTATTATGTTTCTAGCACTATGGAGAAACTGAAAGCAAGCAGTGAATGACAACAGTAAGATTTGCCTGTAGGTTTGCAGTTGTGCCAAAAATAGCACCTCATGTTCCAGTCTTAGCCCAATGAAATGCATGATTACATCTTCAATAAATTCAGTGATTGAAATTATCTAGAAAGCATGGGAAAATACGACAAAGAAGATGATTGGAAAATAAAAGAATAAATTACAGGGCATCAGAGAAAATGAGCAAGGAGAAAATACATCCATGGAAGATTACAGAACGAAAAACTTCATACTAATTACCAAGATGAAAAGAAACCTCAGCATACTGATATACATAATTCAATCTTTCTGTCTGTTTAGTTTATGTAGATAGTATGTATAATGTAACTATTAAACTATTCTGTAGTTCCATCGAACATATATATTACATATATAATGTTATTATATTACTACAATGTAGTACAATAATGTGATGCAAATGTGCAACATATAACATCCAATTAATGTTAATAATAATATAAAGTGTCAATAAATGTAAAATTACTAGAATTTTTTTACTATGTTCTTAATATTTTAAATTGATATATGATATTATTATATATAAGTTATAAGAATATAACATCACTAAATCTAAATCATGCTTCAACATTATACTGTCCTATAAGGAGAAATAGTGTTACTACTGTCTTTGCTACCAATTTGGCTTTGGTAATAACTTGTACATTCACAAATCACTTCAAGTAAACATACGGTTCCACCATTTTCTGCATACGATTAATATCTTGGAACTTACAGCAGAGTGCAAATTTAATGTGAATGAGTATTTCAGAATAGTTTGAGTGTACAAAATTCTTGTTTTCAAGATTTTTGCTTATATGGTTAGTGCTAAAAAACATCTTTTTCCAATGCTTTCCATTTTGACTTAAGATACCATAAAAGAGAAGGCTACTTACAATAATGAGAGTTTATGACAAGCTAATCTTTAAATACCCACATTTTGCTCTTGTTTATCTGCTTCAGATTGTAACTCAAGCTAATAATAACTATAACAATTTGTGGTGCTACTCAAAATAAAACACGCAGAGGACAACGACAGGAGCACAGGTGGTGTGACAGGAGCCCAGGTGGTGTTCGCCTCAGCTCCTGCAATAGCAGGGATGAATGAGAGGAGTAGGAAAACCCATCTTATCAATAGGTGGCTAAAGGATTTGGTGCCACCAGCAGAATTTTTGGGGGTTTGACCATGGGACAAGTTCTGTGAGCAAGTTNCCACAGAAAATCTCTAAAGAAGTTCTGACTCAATTCATTAGGGCTGTGAATGGATCATTTGAGAAGCAGCCTATAGTGATTTAAAAACAAGTGACCAAGTGAAATTCAAACTTCATATTAGCAGTTACTGCTAGCCTGAAAATTTTCTTTTTCCCCATTTGTGAGGAACACAGCCCTTAAATGCTGAACACTTAAACATATTCAGTGATCTCTGTATAGTAAATTCCAGTTATGAATTCAGTAGAAGATATTTTTATACATTCAAAATAACTTCTTCTGTTCTAGAAGAATAATTGCAACATGTTTTGCTGGAATTACTGTATGTATTTTATAGAGGGAAATAATAAAGCAACTATATCCATATGTAATTTATATGGTTATCTCTGTCTTCATCTCTAAGACAATTTGTCATATGGTTGCATAAAACTATGTTTAATATTCAAGATATCATTCTGAAGCCTGACTGACTTCTACCCTGAGCACAGTGCTAGGACTTTGGCCTCATTGTACTCAATTTTACAGCACTGGCCTTGTATGCAACTTGCTGCATCCTGGAACCTGTAGAGATGCGTTAGCCATCACAGCATGTTGAATATGACATCATTTGGAAACAATGAGAGAAGAAATGGGCCTTTATGTGTCATTCCTTCAGGGATTTGGATGCCTACCTAAAATTAAATAGCTAAGCAATTCCTTGCAAACTTCCTGGCCTCCCTTTCGTGTCTTGCCCACACAAGGTAAATTTTCTGTTCAGTTTGGGAACGTGGTACTGCATTTATTCATGTCCCTTTTCTAATCAGTAGGAGGACAGAAGAGCTCAGTACACTATTATGTTTCTAGCACTATGGAGAAACTGAAAGCAAGCAGTGAATGACAACAGTAAGATTTGCCTGTAGGTTTGCAGTTGTGCCAAAAATAGCACCTCATGTTCCAGTCTTAGCCCAATGAAATGCATGATTACATCTTCAATAAATTCAGTGATTGAAATTATCTAGAAAGCATGGGAAAATACGACAAAGAAGATGATTGGAAAATAAAAGAATAAATTACAGGGCATCAGAGAAAATGAGCAAGGAGAAAATACATCCATGGAAGATTACAGAACGAAAAACTTCATACTAATTACCAAGATGAAAAGAAACCTCAGCATACTGATATACATAATTCAATCTTTCTGTCTGTTTAGTTTATGTAGATAGTATGTATAATGTAACTATTAAACTATTCTGTAGTTCCATCGAACATATATATTACATATATAATGTTATTATATTACTACAATGTAGTACAATAATGTGATGCAAATGTGCAACATATAACATCCAATTAATGTTAATAATAATATAAAGTGTCAATAAATGTAAAATTACTAGAATTTTTTTACTATGTTCTTAATATTTTAAATTGATATATGATATTATTATATATAAGTTATAAGAATATAACATCACTAAATCTAAATCATGCTTCAACATTATACTGTCCTATAAGGAGAAATAGTGTTACTACTGTCTTTGCTACCAATTTGGCTTTGGTAATAACTTGTACATTCACAAATCACTTCAAGTAAACATACGGTTCCACCATTTTCTGCATACGATTAATATCTTGGAACTTACAGCAGAGTGCAAATTTAATGTGAATGAGTATTTCAGAATAGTTTGAGTGTACAAAATTCTTGTTTTCAAGATTTTTGCTTATATGGTTAGTGCTAAAAAACATCTTTTTCCAATGCTTTCCATTTTGACTTAAGATACCATAAAAGAGAAGGCTACTTACAATAATGAGAGTTTATGACAAGCTAATCTTTAAATACCCACATTTTGCTCTTGTTTATCTGCTTCAGATTGTAACTCAAGCTAATAATAACTATAACAATTTGTGGTGCTACTCAAAATAAAACACGCAGAGGACAACGACAGGAGCACAGGTGGTGTGACAGGAGCCCAGGTGGTGTTCGCCTCAGCTCCTGCAATAGCAGGGATGAATGAGAGGAGTAGGAAAACCCATCTTATCAATAGGTGGCTAAAGGATTTGGTGCCACCAGCAGAATTTTTGGGGGTTTGACCATGGGACAAGTTCTGTGAGCAAGTTTTGACCATGGGGCAAGTTCTACCAAGCCTGCTAGAGTCAGATGGGCTACATCTGTCTTACAAGGGCAAAGAAACTCTAGCCCGAAGTTGGCAGAGCTGAGCAGGAGGGCTTTAAACTAGGTTTGAAGGGGGAAAGGGTTGAAACCAGGCTCTCCAGGGATGAGCCCAAGAGTAGAAAGCCAAAGTTAGGATTAAAATCAGCAACCCAGCTGAAGTGCATGTACACTAATGCACACAATACGTGTAACTAGCAAGAGAAGCAAGAAGCCATCATGTGCTGTGATATAGTTGCCATCACAGAAACCTGGTGGGATGACTCACATGACTGGAGTGCTTCCATGGATGGCTACAAACTCTTCAGAAGGGACAGGCAAAGTAGGAGAGATGGAGGGGTGGCTCTGCATGTCAGAGAGTCTCTTGACTATGTAGAACTTGAAATCAGNTTTATAGAGGGAAATAATAAAGCAACTATATCCATATGTAATTTATATGGTTATCTCTGTCTTCATCTCTAAGACAATTTGTCATATGGTTGCATAAAACTATGTTTAATATTCAAGATATCATTCTGAAGCCTGACTGACTTCTACCCTGAGCACAGTGCTAGGACTTTGGCCTCATTGTACTCAATTTTACAGCACTGGCCTTGTATGCAACTTGCTGCATCCTGGAACCTGTAGAGATGCGTTAGCCATCACAGCATGTTGAATATGACATCATTTGGAAACAATGAGAGAAGAAATGGGCCTTTATGTGTCATTCCTTCAGGGATTTGGATGCCTACCTAAAATTAAATAGCTAAGCAATTCCTTGCAAACTTCCTGGCCTCCCTTTCGTGTCTTGCCCACACAAGGTAAATTTTCTGTTCAGTTTGGGAACGTGGTACTGCATTTATTCATGTCCCTTTTCTAATCAGTAGGAGGACAGAAGAGCTCAGTACACTATTATGTTTCTAGCACTATGGAGAAACTGAAAGCAAGCAGTGAATGACAACAGTAAGATTTGCCTGTAGGTTTGCAGTTGTGCCAAAAATAGCACCTCATGTTCCAGTCTTAGCCCAATGAAATGCATGATTACATCTTCAATAAATTCAGTGATTGAAATTATCTAGAAAGCATGGGAAAATACGACAAAGAAGATGATTGGAAAATAAAAGAATAAATTACAGGGCATCAGAGAAAATGAGCAAGGAGAAAATACATCCATGGAAGATTACAGAACGAAAAACTTCATACTAATTACCAAGATGAAAAGAAACCTCAGCATACTGATATACATAATTCAATCTTTCTGTCTGTTTAGTTTATGTAGATAGTATGTATAATGTAACTATTAAACTATTCTGTAGTTCCATCGAACATATATATTACATATATAATGTTATTATATTACTACAATGTAGTACAATAATGTGATGCAAATGTGCAACATATAACATCCAATTAATGTTAATAATAATATAAAGTGTCAATAAATGTAAAATTACTAGAATTTTTTTACTATGTTCTTAATATTTTAAATTGATATATGATATTATTATATATAAGTTATAAGAATATAACATCACTAAATCTAAATCATGCTTCAACATTATACTGTCCTATAAGGAGAAATAGTGTTACTACTGTCTTTGCTACCAATTTGGCTTTGGTAATAACTTGTACATTCACAAATCACTTCAAGTAAACATACGGTTCCACCATTTTCTGCATACGATTAATATCTTGGAACTTACAGCAGAGTGCAAATTTAATGTGAATGAGTATTTCAGAATAGTTTGAGTGTACAAAATTCTTGTTTTCAAGATTTTTGCTTATATGGTTAGTGCTAAAAAACATCTTTTTCCAATGCTTTCCATTTTGACTTAAGATACCATAAAAGAGAAGGCTACTTACAATAATGAGAGTTTATGACAAGCTAATCTTTAAATACCCACATTTTGCTCTTGTTTATCTGCTTCAGATTGTAACTCAAGCTAATAATAACTATAACAATTTGTGGTGCTACTCAAAATAAAACACGCAGAGGACAACGACAGGAGCACAGGTGGTGTGACAGGAGCCCAGGTGGTGTTCGCCTCAGCTCCTGCAATAGCAGGGATGAATGAGAGGAGTAGGAAAACCCATCTTATCAATAGGTGGCTAAAGGATTTGGTGCCACCAGCAGAATTTTTGGGGGTTTGACCATGGGACAAGTTCTGTGAGCAAGTTTTGACCATGGGGCAAGTTCTACCAAGCCTGCTAGAGTCAGATGGGCTACATCTGTCTTACAAGGGCAAAGAAACTCTAGCCCGAAGTTGGCAGAGCTGAGCAGGAGGGCTTTAAACTAGGTTTGAAGGGGGAAAGGGTTGAAACCAGGCTCTCCAGGGATGAGCCCAAGAGTAGAAAGCCAAAGTTAGGAGTAAAATCAGCAACCCAGCTGAAGTGCATGTACACTAATGCACACAATACGTGTAACTAGCAAGAGAAGCAAGAAGCCATCATGTGCTGTGATATAGTTGCCATCACAGAAACCTGGTGGGATGACTCACATGACTGGAGTGCTTCCATGGATGGCTACAAACTCTTCAGAAGGGACAGGCAAAGTAGGAGAGATGGAGGGGTGGCTCTGCATGTCAGAGAGTCTCTTGACTATGTAGAACTTGAAATCAGTAATGATAAGGTTGAATGCCTGTGGACCAGAATCAAGGGGAAGGCCAATAAAGCTGACATCCTGGTGGGAGTCTGTTACAGACCACCCAACCAGGATGATGATGGTGATGAATTATTCTACAAGCAGCTGGTGGATGTCTCAAAATCACCAGCCCTTGTTCCTGTGGATGACTTTAAGCTGCTGGATATCTGCTAGAAACTCAACAGAGCATAGAAGAGGCAGTCTAGGAGCTTCCTAGAGTGTATAGAGTATAATTTCCTGCTTCAGCTGGTAAACGAGCCTATCGGGGTGGGGCCTCACTAGACCTGCTGTTCACAGAGAGGGGCTAGTAGGAGATGTGTTGGTTGAAGGCTGTGTGGGGCACAGTAACCATGAAATAATAGAGTTTTTAATACTCAGGGATGCAAAGAGGGCCATCAATAAAACTTTTACGCTGGACTTCCAAAGGGCTGATTTCAGCCTACTCAGAAGACAAGTTCAGAGTGTACCATGGGAAACTGCCCTTGAAAACAAAGGGGTCCAGGAGGGATGGACATGCTTCAAGAAGGAAGTCTTGAGTACACAGGAACAGGTTGTATCAGTGTGCTGTAAGGCAAGCCAGCAGGGAAAATGACCAGCTTGGCTGGACAGGGAGATTCTGAAGGAAGTTAGGAAAAAAAAGAGAGCTTACTGACTGTGGAAAAAAGCACTGGCTACTCACGAAGAGTTTAGGAATATAGTTAGGTCATGTAGAAAGAAAATTAGAAAGACAAAGGCACAATTTGAAGTCAATTTGGCTACTTCTGTTAGGGATAACAAAAAGTGTTTCTATAAATACATTAATACCAAAAGGAGGGGCAAAGAAAACCTCCATTCTTTGTTGGACTTGGTTGGGCAACATAGTTAACAGAGATGAGGATAAGGCTGAGGTACTTAACACCTTCTTTGACTGAGTTTTCACCAGTGAANCCTACAGGATGGGCAAGGGATCAGACCCAGCCAGCATGGGTTTAGGAGAGGCAGGTCCTGTCTGACCAATCTGATTTCCTTTTATGATCAGGTGACCCACCAGATGACCCACCTGAGGAAAAGGCTGTGGATGTGGTCTATCTGGACCTCAGCAAAGCCTTTGACACTGTCTCTCATAACATACTCTGGAAAAGCTGGTAGCCCATGGCTTAGACAGGGGCACTCTCTGCTGGGTTAAGAGCTGGCTGGCTGGATGGGCCCAGAGAGTGTTGGTGAATGGAGCTGCAACCAGCTGGTGGCCAGTCACTAGTGGTGTTCCCCAGGGATCAGTGTTGGGCCCAGTTCTGTTTAACATCTTTACTGATGATTTAGATGAGGGGACTGTGTTCACCATTAGCAAATTTGCAGATGACATCAAGTTGGGAGGGAGTGCCGACCTGCTGGAAGGCAGGAGGGCTCTGCAGAGGGACCTGGACAGACTAGGGAGAGTTAGGCTGATCCCAATGGAATGAGGTTCAACAAGGCCAAGTGCCGGGTCCTGCACTTTGGCTACAACAACCCCATGCAGCACTACAGGCTGGGCACAGAGTGGCTGGAGAGCAGCCAGGTGGAAAAGGACCTGGGGGTTTGGATTGACAGGAGGCTGAACATGAGCCAACAGTGTGCCCAGGTGGCCAAGAAAGCCAACGGCATCTTGGCCTGTATCAGGAATAGTGTGACCAGCAGGACCAGGGAAGTGGTTCTTCCCCTGCACTCAGTGCTGGTGAGGCCACACCTTGAGTATTGTGTTCAGTTCTGGGCCTCTCAGAAGGATATTGAGGTGCTGGAGCGGGTCCAAAGAAGAGCAACAAGGCGGGTGAAGGGGCTTGAGCACAAGTCCTGTGAGGAGAGACTGAGGGAGCTGGGGTTGTTTAGCCTGGAGAAGAGGAGGCTGAAGGGTGACTTCATCACTCTCTACAACTACCTGAAAGGGGGTTGTAGCCAGGTGGGGGTTGGCTCTTCTCCCAGGCAACCTGCAGTAGGACAAGAGGGCACAGACTTAAGCTCTGCCGGGGAAGTTTAGGTTAGATATTAGGAAGAAATTTTTACAGAGAGAGTAATCAGGCATTGGAATGGCCTGCCCAGAGAGGTGGTGAATTCACCATCTCTGGAGGTTTTTAAGGTGAGACTGGGTGTGGCACTTCGTGCCATGATCTAGTAATCACAGTGGTGTTGGATCAAGGGTTGGACTTGATGATCTTGGAGGTTCTTCCAACCTACTTGATTCTACGATTCTAGGAACTAAACTATTTTCTGCAGTAGATACTTTAAAAAAAATTCTATTAATAAAACTCTTAGTTAAATCCTGGCAATCCTTATCACAACTGTTCAAGATGTACTGTACTAAAACAAGCACTTGCTTGGTTATGCATGCATAATAAACCCTCTTACTGAATTTGCTTTTCCTTACCACTTCTTCATTTGCAAATGTAATACACTTTTGCATGCAGAATAGGATAATGAAATTAATGTTATGCTTATATTTCCCATAAACAAAAAAGAAGTCATCATACAATAATATAATGGAAAACTAAAGTGACAAATCAAACAAGATATTCATACAACAGGGACAAGCCCAGCCCATTTCATACATTACTTAATTCAGAAATTATACTCTTGCTCCAAAATTTATCATATATCAAACAAACAACAAAACAAAATCTGGTGGTTTTTAAACACTAATTGTTCACCAAGACATTTTTCTGAAGCTACATAATTTCTCCTCAGATTCTGCATTTGATAATTAGTTGTATTGCTCTGTAATGTAATGATGTGACACTGGCATCTAATTTTGGAATAAATTCAACCTTGCTCAGAAAGCCTGTTTATGATTCTCTGCCTTCCCTTGGGCAAAATTTAGGAGCTTGACTAGCACTTTGCACTGGGTTGAATTCCATTTACAGTGAGTGTCAGTATGCAGATTATAAAAAGGTTTTTAAAGTTACTGGAGGAAAGACAAAGGCAAAAGCTGCCCCTTGACTGATTGTGCCACAATTTTAAGTGGAATTTCAGCTTATGTTTCCTTTTGTTTTCAAGCTCAAGTAAAACAAATATATGGGAATTCTGAGTTAGTATTCTCATATACAACAGTGCCCCCCATGTTTGCATTCTTCTTGCTTTCATTGAAATAAGGCTTCTTTCTTATAGCCTCTTGAGTTGCTGAGGGTGCTTCTGGTTGGTTCGACTCACGGATCCCAAAAGCTCCTGACATGTTCTTATCAGATTCTGGAACCTTGTGTTTAAGTGCAGTGTAATCACTGCTCTGGTATCAAACCATCTGTTGTTAAATCATTTCAGACAAGGCACCTCATACAAGAGACTTGTATGGCAAAAGGAAATTTACTGCAGTGCAGATGTAAGAAACTTAAAATATGTACATTTGAGACAATGTGTTTTATGTATTTTCTTCTTTATTTGCAGCAAAATTTAAAACAGGCCTCAAGTAGGGGTTCTTCAGGAAATGTGGCTGTTTCTGCATTAGTATTTTGGATCAGAGCAGTAACAAGCTTCTGAAGCAAACGCACAAAAAAAAGACCTCCACTTCCCACACATTGACTTGGTTCACGAAGCAGTTTTGGTGCGTGCAGTTGGCTTTCTCCCAAGCAAAACTGCAGCAGAGGACCTGCCCAGAGTGCATGCCAAGTGTGCTTTAACCACTAATGGAAACATAAATGTCTAAAGACTTATCCTGCATTTGCCACATTGAACCATATGTGTTGAAGGGACAACTGCTCCTAGTGAGCAGCCTAAATCTTGTCTGAAGTAAAATCTCTGAACAAGGTTGATGCAGGTGCCTCAAACCCAACCATTTCAATTCACAGATCCACTCCTACTAATCTGAATTATTTGTTCATGTAGAAAAGACCTGGCTACATTCTAGTCAGAGCAACCTGTGATGCCCTTTTGTAACTTCCCCTACCAGATTCTCTACCACATTTGGCACTGATTCACCTGAACTCAGTAGAGCACAAAGGTTTTGCTACACATCAGTAGGCCATTTGTAAACATCCTGAATTATACAACACTTTCTTGGGTGACAGTTGAGTTGTTAGTATCTTTCTGGGTTTGACAGTTTTACGTTAAGAATGGGAACAATAGCTTGCTGAGTTATGCTAATACAAATTCACTCTATAACCCACCTAGCCTGCCATCAAGCCTGCATTCAGCCTGTCATCAAGAAGATGAGGTCAAACACTTGGGTTGCTCTGCGTAGAAGTGAAGGACACTCCATTAGCAGCCTGTAGCTTTAAAATAGCAGTGAAAAGAAAGTGAGCCACCAAAGTGAATTTGTTC
Source organism: Sakesphorus luctuosus (assembly GCA_013396695.1). Taxonomy (NCBI): domain Eukaryota; kingdom Metazoa; phylum Chordata; class Aves; order Passeriformes; family Thamnophilidae; genus Sakesphorus; species Sakesphorus luctuosus. Next base: position 21,636 of record VWZD01012011.1, on the reverse strand, counting down.
CCTCTTGCTCTCAAGAAAAGTGTCATCTATAACTTATGCATTAAGGTCACTATGTTTAGAGACTGATTCTTCTTTTCCATCAAGGAGACAACAAATACAGCTTAGGTTCTATAAACCGAACATTTTGATAACACTGCAGTCAGGTCAATTGAAGCAGAACTGGTACAGAAACATTATCAAGCATCATTTCAATAGCGTGTGGCTGTCTTCCAGGGGTGCCAATAACACTCCAATATAGCAAAGCTGTCTATGAACTGGGTTAGCTGAACAGCCGTTATCAGCACTCAGGCTAGTAATATCAGTGACTGACTTCACCTGCTTGAGTGGTTTAAATGTCCTGCCTTTCCATACAGATAACATTTGGCACCACTTGCAGGCTGAAGAAAGAATGTTCTTGTTTGATCTAATTATACAACCATAACAATTTTTGATAGAGAAGAAAAGACATATAGTCTAGGTCATCTTGTCCATCTCTCTGTAACTGCATGAAAGTTGCCTGCTCATGTGCCTGAAGTGTATCAGAATAATACCTCTTCTTTGCTCTTCTGTGGTTTTTTGTTGGATTTATTGGGTGGATTTTCAGATTCAGAGCAGCTGTTCTCAATAGCAATGCTACTGGAGCCTTTACATAGGGAAAATATTAGTATTATGTTTTGGCAGAGAATAATACGTAGAGAGATGTTATTTTTAGAATTACTCAGAAGATTTTCCTCTGGGGTTTTATGTCCCCAGCACAGGTTGTATGTTGGGGGGAGTATACTTTGGCTTGGTATGGGCAGATGCTTCCCTGTAGTCCAAAACTGGCAATCTGGCATGGAGGCAGTCAGGAAATTTATACTGCCAGGTGGATCTTGAAGCGATTCAAGACAAAGAATCATTTAGAGATAGAATCATCATTAACCAAATTATGCTTTCTGTCCTTAGTTTGCTTTATACTATACAAAGTTAGTATATGTTAAATATGCTGTCTCATAGATTCATAGTACCATAGGATGGTTTGGGTTGGAAGTGACCTTAGGGATCATACAATTCCAACTCCCTGCCATGGGCAGGGACACCTTCCACTAGACGCAGTTGCTCAAAACCCCATCCAACCTGGACAATTCCAGGGATAGGCCATCCATAACTTGTCTGGACAACATTTTTCAATGCCTCACCCCCTTCCCAGTCAAGATTTTTTTCCTAATATATAACCTTAACATATCCTCTTTCAGTTTAAAGCCATTCCCACCTGTCCTACCATGATATGCTCTGAAAAAAGTCCCTTTACACCTTTCCTGTACTGAAAGGTGCTATAAGGCATCCCTGGAGCCTTCTCCTTTCCAGGCTGAACAACCCCAACTCTCTATTTGTCTTCACAGAAGTTACCTGCCCTCTTACCATGTTTGCAGCCTTCCCCTGGACTCACTCCAACAGACCATGTCCTTCTTATATATGCTATATACAACATTAACCTATAGTATGTGAATGAGAATGTTTGGTGTTTTTTTAAGTTTCTTATCCATCCCTGTAATGCTTTCTTCCTTGAGGCAGTGCTGTAGTAGTCATTTAATTGCTAGTATAGCACTAATTTCACCCCCGTTACATGAATGGACTTTTACTAGATGTAGTTTTGAACAGGGTAAATTCTGATGTCAATAACAATGTACCATACATATCATGGGTGGATGATATGGCACAGAATTGATATACTTATAACAACATCTATTTATAAAAAAATCTACCAATAAAATGCCATCATCAGCTTTGAATCATATCCTCAGATTTATCTGAGGCCACCAGGAAGCATACATTATCAATCTGTAGAGTCACTTGCTATTTGCACAGTAGTAAGCTTGCACAGTTCCAGTAGCTTGCTCAGTTTAGGCATAAAAAGATCCAACTACAGATCCAATACCAGGACAAGAAAAAGCCAGAAAGCAGAAGCTGACCTCTGGCATCCACAGAACATTTCCACACTCCATTTTCCATTACCCTAGAAGGTGTTCCTATTACCAGCTCCAAGAAAAGTTTTCCTAAGAGCAGTGATGCAGAAAGCACTGGAAGAATGACTTTAACAAGATAGTCATATTGAGCTCAAATCTGTGTAACGATTAGCTCAGGTCTCTAGAAAGTTATTAATTTCACGACTGTGACACCTAAGGATGGGTATCTAAATGTGCACTGTCCAGACTTTTCTATTACAGTGAGTTGAGTGCTGGGGTTTGGTTCTGCTGCCCATATACATTCAGTGCTACCTAACATGTGCTTAGTCCTGCTCTGCAAGAGCATCAGTCTGCTTTAGGTTCTATCTCCCACCTATGCAGTATCTCTTACCTTAGATGTTGTCACGCATGGCTGCATCCAACATCTTGTCAGCTGAACATGGACTGCAAGAGAAGTCCTGCACTCAGGAACTACCTCAGAGCAACATGAGCTGTTCTCTAGAGTAAATGGCGTGTGCTGGTTACAGGCTTAATGTGAGATTTTGAGTGCCTTTTGAGATTCCTGTGGTCATCAGCGCATCCTCACAGGGTTGTTTGATTCACTGGACTCCACCTGAGAGTCACTTCTTTCTAGAAGAGCTACCCAGGGAGCAGATGGAATATCTTTGGGCACTAGAAATGTCACTACTAAGGAAGCTCAGGAAACTGAATCCTGTCAACAGCCTATTTCTAGGCACCAGATGTTTCTAGATATTTCAGTCTGAAGATGAATCCAATTTGGGAATATGGATCCAGTGCTTGCAGTCAAGGGAAAAAGTGGAACTTTTTAAAATCTTTTCTGCTGATACTTGTACCTGACAAGGGAAAGAGATCAACCCTCTCAGATTAGGAAAGCAATTTGGAGGCATTTTTAAATTTTTGACTCTCAAGCTTTAATAACTTCAAAGCCTCTTCTGAGTTAGATTGGGGGTGCCTGTCTTCCTAGTAAAGCATGGTAGTAAAAACTTTTTCTTGCACTGTCCTGTTAACTTAACTGACTATCCAGTGAACAGAGAAAAACCCCCAACCTTTTATTTTAATCCTAATTTTCAGGTTATTTATTACTTTGAATTTTCCAGCATCACCAGAAACCAAACATCTCTTCACAGGCAGAATGTCCCTTGACAGCCCTTCTCCTTGGGGACAATGGAATTGTCAACCAAACAAAGGGTGAGGGACAACACTTATTCTGCAGCTGGTCCACCACATGTAATTCTCTTTTATAATAGATTAAAGGGAGAGTGACCAGTGTGACCCCATCAGTGGTCAAATAATGTGAAAAGCTGCTTCTGCAAGTTATTTTTCACCAGAAAGTAAAAAAGTCTAGAACTCCTTCTGTTAATACAGGGGGAGTAGGGGTTTTAATGTGTTATCACCATCACAGTAAGGTAATTATATCAGAAAGAGACTCTTTCTGCAAGGATAAATTTGTTTGTGTAGCTATGCTCTAGCTACAGGGTATTTCGGTTAAAAGAAGACAATGGACCTTTAACAAATTATAGTTTTTGCTGATATTCATGAAGGTCTGTTGGACTATTTGAGGGATGCCACAGTTCAGTGTGTGTTATATAATCACATCACACACCTGCAGTTTTTCCCTATGAATACTTGCAAGCAGTGCAGAAATGAAAAGAGCGATTACACTTTGGGCAGACAATTTTGAGTTACTATGTACAATAGTCCAGATAAAATCAATTTCATATGCATTACCCTTTAAGAAATCTACATGGACCACTGAATTCTCAGCCACCTTGACTGCTCAAAATGACACTGTCAAATTTTCTTTTTTAATAATAAGAAAAGAAAGGCTTGGTTTGATTTTTTCATTTTTAAATTCTGCTCCTACTTAGTGTTTAATATTTTGTAAATTCTGAAAGGGCTCATCTTTTATTCATGCAGACTGATGTACAACACAAAAGGAGGAGTCTACTTTTGAAAATGTTAAATGTTAAGAAAATAGATACATATATTTAATATCGTAGAGATCAATATGAGACATACTATCTCCAGTGCTCTCTAACTTTATGTGGCTGCATTCTGAATAAAAACAACCTGTTCTTCTTAGGCCAAAACCAAATATTCTGTTCCATGAAGTCAAAAACACTCTGAGAAGCTGAACATTTCTTCATCCTGTGCTTCAATAGGGGTGTATATCAAGCATTTGGGGCTGCAAGCTGTGGTTTCAGCATTTCCAAAGCTGGTCCTCCAAAAGGCTTTAAAGAGACAAACATTTTGTCTGAGGCTTTCCATGGTCTCTAGCAAATACAGTTCTAGTAACTGCTATAATAATTCATTAGCTGTCCAAATTTGCTGGGCCTAAGACTCATTTCTCGTAACTACAGAAATACTACATATACACATTTGCAGAATATTAGAAAACTTAACCCAAAACACCACAAACTAATACCAAGAGGAAAACCAAAATTCCAATGTTAAAAGCTATATTGGGAATAAAAAAAGGATAAATGCCACATCCTGAGGAAAAACGTACAACTGGGAAACATAGTGTAATTCAATGATAAAATAGCTAGAATATTTCCAGCACTGTCTTTATCTGCTTTGCTGCTTATGATGCTGAGAAAGAAGACAGATGACATAGGAACTAAGAGAGAGACAGGATCAATAAACTGAATACTTCCATGTTGCTATATTTTTCAGAGTAAGACTGCCCGTGCTGCACACCAGCCAATTTCTCTTGGCCTTAGTACCAAGTACATGATAACACATAGTGATTGCTATGTTTGTTTCTCTAGTACCTTAAAAAATACTGGAAATGCTTGAATCAGAGCACATATAGAGACACTGGAGTATTTTTCGTCTCATTCAGATTAGACAGGGCTTGAGCCAATAAAGTTAGCAAAGCTTACAGCATTTTGTAACTGCAACTTTTTTTTTTTCTGTGCAGCAATATTTGCATTCAAAAAAACACATTGCCAAGGCACATTTTTTCCTGTCTGTTCCAAAATGATCATCCAGCTCACAAGGCACACATATAAACTTTGACAAATGACCAAGCAGGAGTGCTTTTAAGAACAAAATAATTTCCAAAGCCAAAATGTGACCTAAACACCAGTTCTCCATGTAGCTGTTGCTGGTATACCAGAGGAACCAGCTCTGAATACATCCTGAAAAAGAACTAAGAGTGGGCACACACACATTCAGAGTGGTCCTATCATGATTCTAATGAGTTTGTGTTCCCTACATTTTGTGGGCTTGAGAAAGTGATCCCCATTTTAGTGTTCTTCTCGAGCATCAAAGAAAATACCAAGCCTACTGTAATGCTTTGCTATTGTTACACATATATACTTTTATAATTTGTCAAAAGATTTTTGTGTTTTAAGGAACCTCAGATCTGTTTAGGGAAAATGCTCATTAATAAACGTCTCTTTTTCTTTGTTGGCACTCCTAGTGCACATTAAACATATGGACACAATCAAAATGGCACAGTGGAAGCTCCTACATGCTAAAACATTGGACAATGCTGTGTGATGCTACCGCTATGTAAGTACAAAGTCAAACCAGCAGCAGTTAAAAGTCTACTTTCCAGTCAGTTAATAGATACAGGGCATATAGCTGCACTCCGAAATGGCTGAAGCTGCAGACAAAGTGATGATATGGCCATGTTGGCTCTTTGCCTCTTTTTGTTTTCACTGGTTCAATATTTCCCCATTCAGGTGCCTCTGCTCTATCCAATAGAGAAAATGGAACAGGTCTCATAATTCATATACCTGCTATTATTTCACAGCCAAATTTTGTCCAAGTATCTACCAGCAGGGAAAAATGCTTCCATAGAAACCGTTTGTTTTTGCTGCTTTAGCAATCCTCTATTCAACAATTTTCCATGATAATATTACAAAGTATATGCAGAAGTGTGTAGTTTTGCCACAATGTGTATATTTATAAGCAGATGAATGTTAAGAACTGCTTTGAAGACAATAGTATCAAATCAATAAGTAATACTAAATGACAAGTAAGACATTGATCTATATGACTAGATTATCAAATTATTTATGCCAACATTTGTTGTTTGCATAGTTCAATGTTTTAATGAAGTAATGAGATTTTAGTCTAGTATGTTCTTCTGCTATTTAGCCTGTATTTCATAACTTCCTTCTATTTCTAGAGATTTAACATCAAACCTATGAATAGAAGACAAAAGAACAAGTAAATTTTGAAGAATAGTTTATTTTCCATGCCACTGTGCATGTCCACTTCTTGCCTGCTTGATAGCTACAGCCACTGTCACCTCACAGGGTATACCCAAGCCCCACAGCACCATGACAGTCAAATGATTGCAGGGCACCAAGTAAGGCTCCCTGTGTGGCTCTTTTGAACTCCACAGTCTCTAAAAAGTGCTATGAAGGGAGAATAAGATCATGCTACTAAATATAGTGACCTCATCTTGAAATATAACCAGTCTTGAATATGACCTTTGTGTGCAGCAATTCCCTCCTTCTGCCACTCAGTAATTCTGGCTCTACTAGCAGATGCAAACCACAGTGACACTCTTCGGGTGGGCTGGAGTATGTCCAGTGCTGCATCTGTGTTGGCAGGTAGAAACTCCTTAAGATGACCAATTCAATTGCTTGCAACTTTGCCATTGTGAACATACACTGAACTACACCAGGTCTTCAAAAGATACATATTATTCTGCTCTCTGATCAATGGCAAGACCACAGATGTCACCTGCTTCTTCACAGAAACTCTGATACAGCAAACCTGAGTAAAATTATATATTCTGTTCACACCTGAGCCAAGCATGTCTTCATTACCTTTCTTAAATTCCCTATTTCATCTTCCTTCCCTTCTCAACTGTGAAAGACAAGTACACTACACAATATTAATTTAATTTGCTTTTCATTTTAAAATGAGGACAAATGCTACCTAAAACAAATTCCAAAGCTTTCACTGTTTGAACTACTGTTGATAATGCCAGTGAAGGGTAAGTCACTTATTACTCTAAATAACTTGACATTTCAGTTTTATTAATCAAAGTCTTGTCAATTAAATCACATTTCATCATACTTTACAGATTTCAGCAGCACACAGTACTCTTAAAATAGCTATAGAAGTTCAGACTAAGAGAATGGAAATTTGCAAAACGAACAAGGCTATTTCAGTCACTGCTGCTTTATTTATGTTTGTTCATGATTTGAACAATTAGTGAAGATTTTTAACAACAACAACAAAATCCTCTGTTTTAACATTTTACAGACCTCTAATCTTGTATCTCTGACTATTTTTCCTCTGTCTCATGAATAAAGGCTAAAGAATTCAGAAACAAAGGCAATGGAATAATTTTTATTTATGACTTTATTAGAGATTAAAGGTCTGTCTCTGTTGTACTAAAGCGATTGGCAATGGAGCAAGTAATTCCTTACATTCTATTTGATATTAGACATTCTATGCTAATCTTCTGCTTTCCTTACAGAGCTAAAATCTGAAGCTCACCTCACAGGAGCAATGCTTCATGTTATAGTTTTCTAATGGGTCTGTATTGTATTCCATTTTTTTGGATGTGCATAGCTCTGTGTCAAAATTGCCCAAGCACATAGTAGAGGCATGTTTTAAAAATTCAGCCACAAGTTTTTAATGCCTTGGATCCCCTTATCTAACAGCTTTGAATTACCTTGTGCCATTTGTGTTGCAGAATGTTCTTGAGAATATAACCGATTAAATGGCACAAAATCTAGCAGTGATGGAACAGCTTCAAATTCAAGATCATTAAAAGGCTGTCAGGTTTTCTATAAAGAAACTCTGAAGGCTAGAACAGATATTCAGTATGTTTTGAAGCAACTTCAGTGTTTTTGCTCTTAGTTTATAATGAAGCTGTTGGAGTGGGCCCACTTAATTCTCCTTCAATTAAGTAACTATTTCTCCAAAACAAATTTCAGAGCATGATAACTAACTAGTGATTTTACAAGTCAACAACAAGTTGAAATGCTTTAAAGGTGTTGGGTTTATAGATTTACTCTTTTAGTAATTGAAAGACAAGAAATATAATTATATGGCAAAGCCCTCACATTTGACTGAATGTGGGCTAACATAGTGTTTGTCCAGTTGAATGAATCTCATCTGTTACTGCCAGAACTCAGCATAGTTTATGCTCATGTTACATATTATCTCAATAGGTCTCATTCTTCCTTGCTTTAAACCCACGTTCTGATATCATCAAAGTGTATCACTTAGTTACTTGGATTTCAAAATACCTTCACNTATCCATCTGTTGTCCTTTGTATTTTAATTTAAACTATACAAAATGCAGGGCAGATACCTTCTGGCTGTTTGCATATTATTTGCCACACAAGGCTCCAGCTCCAAGCCTAGTAATCCCAGATGGTACTGTAATGCAAACTATAATCTCATCATTCCCCAAGCCATCAGCCTTGAACTCTACATGCAGGGTGCACTCTCTTCCATGGTACTGATCAGACACTTCCATCTGGAGAAATGCTCTGAGGAGACCAGCAGTCTTCAACACTTTCATGCCTTTGCCTTAGCCTACACTTTGCATAAGTGGCAGAAAAAGGTGGCTATCCTCAAACTTATGTATACAGACACACAGAGAAATACATATGCACACATTTTCTGAGGGTTGGGTGTTATGACAATTTATTGCTCCAGCCAAGACACTCAGCTTCTGCACCAATTCAGGCATTTCTCTACTACAGTTTAATTTGAATACCTACGAAGGTGAACCTACTACCTGGATATCTGAATGAAAACTGCTGAGTCCTGAAACTACCCCTCAACACTGCACCTAAAGAGCCATGGTGAAAATTCATTTAACGTATTGCTTTAATATCAGTGAATTGAAATTAATCTTACATAGATAGATCTACTCACTCTGATTCAACCATCCAAAAATACATTTGGCCTTAGACAGGACCTTTCACTTGAGACTTCCTTTACAGCCAATGGAGAAATAATTTTCACCTGAACAAGGGCCCTTGTAAAAAAGGGGCCCTCAAATAGATGAGATAAAATGTTCTTAATGCTCAGGGCCTGGGATGAAAAACAAGTTATACACCTGATTTTAGATGACTAAATTTAAATGATACTGGAAATTTGTGAAAACATGGTTTGTATGGTTTTGTCACTTCACTGAAGATGTGTAAAACTTTATGCCACTATTCCAGTACTGTTCCTGAATGTCAGATTGTGAGGTTGGCCTGTGGGGAGATTATTTCTTTTTGTTTATTACTCCATGGCTAGGTTTTATAGATATAAAATAATGCAGACTGATATCTTTTTTTAAAGCTGGCAGAGTCTTTTAATTATACCTTGTTCTTAGAACTCAGTAAACCTTCATATTCATAAGACTCTTAACAATCAGTTGTGCAGTCTAGCAAGTATTTAATTTTTATCCTCTGTAAGGAATTATACCATCTTCTTTCTATGTGAAAGCAAACGTAACTTTTCCTCAAAATATTCTACTGCTTTTTCTTGAGGGTTAAGTTGTAAAACATAGGCTGTCTCAACATTTCTGCCACACTTTGATGTCTATAAATGTTGAATATCAGGACTGTAAAGATGTTAGTAATGGATAATAATTTAACACTTCATGGGTAACAAGTTGAAACACGTTATTTGAAAACTTAATGGTCTTTGTAGGGAGAGAGAGAGAAGGCACATTGAACATTCCCATTTATTCTGGTATATTGCCAGTGTCTTCATAGATGAGTTCACAGGTTGCAGTATTAAGAAAGGAGGAACACACTCCATTCAGGAGAGCATGGCTTTTGACTGGATATGAAGCAGAGTTGTAGTTTTAGTCAAATAGGAAAGATTTTTAGTGATTTTTTTTCATACCACCATGCAATTTGGAGCATGGGAGACTGCCTCCCATCCAAGCTGGATCAGGGAAGACCGTCCCCAGCAGCTCAGGACCTGACAGAAAGGTGGGTCCCAGAAGTGAAGCATCCCAGGAATTTGGGAGACAGAAGACAAAAGCAGGTGTGTGCAAGAACTCTTTCTCCTAGTATCTGGTTTTTGCTGGCTGGAGCACCGCAGACCCTTGGAGCTTCTTCCCAGGGACTGCGCCCTGCCTGCTGAGCCATCCTGGTGTGACCAGCCACTGACAACAGCTCAGGGATTTCACTCTCAGGAGGTGCCACTGCCACATGGCCTGAGCCTGCCAGGCCCCAGCACTGTGACGGGTCATCCCAGCTCCACCACTGTCACTCCACATGGTTTGCTGCGTTGGAACCCCCACCACCGTCCCGGTGACATAGAGCTTTCCTTCAGACAAAATATCCTTCCAGGTTTTGTTTTAACCTAGGGGGGAGGGGGGGTAGCTAGGTAATATTTTCTGCTATTGTTGTGGTTTTTTTTTTATTTTTCAGGGTTTTTTTGTTTGATTGTTTTTATCCAGTTTTAATAAAATTGTTATTTTTCCTTCTTCATTCAGACTCCTCAAAATTTTTACCTTGTCTCTATTGAGGGAAGGGAAATAAAAGAAAAGGGAGGGTCCATCTCATTAGAGGTCTTACCTCCTGCATATATCGTCACTAAACCAAGACAAGGGTGTATAAGTACCCTCCTGCATTAGAGAATTTAACTGTCCAGTGAATTAATGTATTCTAAAAGAAATCAGAAAGGAGGAGTAATTTTTTGGACAATAGGTCTAGGACTCCTAGTTATTCGATTAAATGGTAAACAAAACTTTTATAGATACTATGACATTGTAGTTGTATAGAAAAGATACTCCATGAAACAACCTACATGATAAGAAGATTAGTAAAAAGAGTATGATATAGTTTATTGTTTGCATTTATTGAGGTTGTTAAAAATAGGCTGTTTGATCATCCCTTATCATTCTACAACAAAGAGAAGATGGTTGCAGTGACAAACTCATTTGCAACCTCTAAAATTCCAGAAATATTTACTTCCAGTAATAATGAGCCGGAATGAGCTTGTCACCTGGGTATTCTGCAACAATTACATGTAAATGCCCATTTTCCATTGAATATTCTAACAAATATTTACATATTTAAGAACAAGGTGCATAAAAGCTTAGAAATTAATGAGCAGGTTGGACAAAAAAATAGCTCCAAAATGTTAACAAAGCAGTAACTTCTCTGTTAGAACTGATATCTTCTCTAAAACCAACTAAAACCCAATGTGGCAATTTTTAATAGTTTAGTGTACCCAGTGGTTTTAGAAAATTTTGAAAAGAGACAGATTTCATTACACTACCTTAAATATTTAATCTATGTCAATAACTGCAGATATTTTTTCTCTGTAGAAATTCTCAAAAGGGAAAAATCAACATTGATTCTCTTATTTATTACAACGTGTAGCTTGTCAATTGCCATACCCTAAAGTTTCAATTCTGTAGTAGTGGTTTGTGTTTCTGATATTATTTTATTAAGGTTTTGAAACTTCTCATGAAAAATGTTTATCAAACTGGCAACATTCTAACATTCTATTTCCTTACATAATCTGTACTGTTTGCAACTGCCAAATCAAATTAGATGAACAAATATTTTGTTTCTAAGTACTAAATGACACACTGAAGAACAAGTCAAAGAGCAAATAAAAATAGACATTTTTTGCCAGTTGTGCTGCCAGGCTTTAATGACATCATAAACACATTGCTCATCCTTCCTGAAGCTCCCATATCAGAAAAAAATGTAGTCTTATAACAAATAAGTATTTTAGGAAGTTTTTACCCAAATGAGGGCAGAAATAATGAAAAAAAAAAATCACAAAGTGATTTGCCAGAAGAATGACATTGATTTTTCTTATCATTTTACCATTTTTTCTAGAAGGCATGACTGCTAATCAGATCAACAGTAAATTAAATATCAATGTTCCCTTCCCTGTGTATTCAAAGCTGTACCATTAGCATAATTATAATTATTAATTATTTATATTGCTGCAGTACTCAAGAGTCCTAATCAAAATCTGGCATAAACATGGATGAGCAGAGTATTTTTGCATAGGAAATCTCAAGTAATTTTTATGAAGGAAGAATAATGACTATGGAAACTTGTATAGGAGCACTTAAAAGGGTTTATCAAAAAGATGACCTGGGCTCCTTGCAGAGTTATGTGTTGGGAGGATGAAAGGCAGTGGGCACATGCTGAAAGAAGTTCAGACTGTACACAGGGAAAAACTTTTTCCCAATGAATACAATAAAGCAGTGGCACAGGTTTCCCAGAGAGGTTGAATGTTCAGTAACAGACTGAACAAGCCCCGAGAAACCTGGTGTGAGCTCACATCTGACCCTGCTTGAGCAGCAGGTTGGACCAGAAACCTCCTGAGGTCTCTCTTAGACTGAGTTACCTTGTGGTCCTATGATTCTGTGACATCAGCCTTCATATGCACATATTAGAAACAACAGGAAATACATCAAATACAAGACACCTTAAAAGTCATATAAATATTCTGATCCTAAATATCATGTACACTTTTTTATCAGCCACTTTAGAGCATCTTTGGCTTTGCTTCTTTGCCCAATACAGCTGCGGCACTAAGCAGATGTATTATGTAGACTTAACTACTACCTGACACTTTTATACATTCAATGAGACATTATTCTAAATACAAAAGGCAATTAAACTTCAAAGGAAATGATTTACAAGAGAAGAACAAGTGTAGTTAGATAGATATATGTATTAGTAAAAGAAAGTTTATATCACTTAGAGCACGGGCTGTGTATAATATGGATCTTTGTCTTCTTTATGGCCTACATAAAGTTAAGTTTGTTTAGATATCTTAGCTATATATTTGCATATACTGACATTTTAGATTTTTTTAACTGCTGGTGTTATGTAATAATTTCTTTGTATGTATTTCAAACTACATTGCTATAGCACTTTCTTCTTGATTTAAAATATGGATTTTAGCTCTTCCATTTAAATTATTCTATGAGCTAAGCAAGATGGCATTGTAGTACTTGCTAACAGAAGACTGTAAGAGGCCAACACGCATTTTGTTAAATGTACAATTGTGAAATTCTTTTAGAATGCATCTGTCTCAGCTATTAACCATATGAGACTGGTACAGCAGAGACTGCTGAAAAGGAGCATATTGACTGCTTAGCTCTGCTATCAAAGGAGGACAACACAGAGTATTATAATGGATGCAGATTACAGTCATTGTGGTTGAAGAAACTTTTGAGAGGTTCTATTTATTTCAAATGCTTTAACAAAAGCAGTTTGAATGAGCCAAAACACAGGTATTTCCCCCTAAATTTCTTTCTGTGTTTCTGCTTTTAATAGATTTTATTTTAAAAGTCCTGACAAGTAGGGTGGTGATGNCAGCTAAGAAATGTTTGACTTAACATGTTTTCCTAAAAGTCTTGATAAAAAATGAATTAATGAAGCTACCATGTGAAATTCATTGTCTTCCCTAACCAGAGCTGTAGCAAAGGAAGCAAGATGGAATCCCATCAGAAACATCCTACTGATAGGAGCACTAAGAAATAAGTACATTCCACCAGTCCTTCTTCCTTTCCACTAGCAACCACAAAAAAGGAATGCTGATCTGTGGTGATCAGATAAGAAGGACAAGATAATGTTTACTCCTGGAAAGACACCAAGGAAGAATAGAAGAACCTCTGTGGAAATGACNGAGCAGAGTATTTTTGCATAGGAAATCTCAAGTAATTTTTATGAAGGAAGAATAATGACTATGGAAACTTGTATAGGAGCACTTAAAAGGGTTTATCAAAAAGATGACCTGGGCTCCTTGCAGAGTTATGTGTTGGGAGGATGAAAGGCAGTGGGCACATGCTGAAAGAAGTTCAGACTGTACACAGGGAAAAACTTTTTCCCAATGAATACAATAAAGCAGTGGCACAGGTTTCCCAGAGAGGTTGAATGTTCAGTAACAGACTGAACAAGCCCCGAGAAACCTGGTGTGAGCTCACATCTGACCCTGCTTGAGCAGCAGGTTGGACCAGAAACCTCCTGAGGTCTCTCTTAGACTGAGTTACCTTGTGGTCCTATGATTCTGTGACATCAGCCTTCATATGCACATATTAGAAACAACAGGAAATACATCAAATACAAGACACCTTAAAAGTCATATAAATATTCTGATCCTAAATATCATGTACACTTTTTTATCAGCCACTTTAGAGCATCTTTGGCTTTGCTTCTTTGCCCAATACAGCTGCGGCACTAAGCAGATGTATTATGTAGACTTAACTACTACCTGACACTTTTATACATTCAATGAGACATTATTCTAAATACAAAAGGCAATTAAACTTCAAAGGAAATGATTTACAAGAGAAGAACAAGTGTAGTTAGATAGATATATGTATTAGTAAAAGAAAGTTTATATCACTTAGAGCACGGGCTGTGTATAATATGGATCTTTGTCTTCTTTATGGCCTACATAAAGTTAAGTTTGTTTAGATATCTTAGCTATATATTTGCATATACTGACATTTTAGATTTTTTTAACTGCTGGTGTTATGTAATAATTTCTTTGTATGTATTTCAAACTACATTGCTATAGCACTTTCTTCTTGATTTAAAATATGGATTTTAGCTCTTCCATTTAAATTATTCTATGAGCTAAGCAAGATGGCATTGTAGTACTTGCTAACAGAAGACTGTAAGAGGCCAACACGCATTTTGTTAAATGTACAATTGTGAAATTCTTTTAGAATGCATCTGTCTCAGCTATTAACCATATGAGACTGGTACAGCAGAGACTGCTGAAAAGGAGCATATTGACTGCTTAGCTCTGCTATCAAAGGAGGACAACACAGAGTATTATAATGGATGCAGATTACAGTCATTGTGGTTGAAGAAACTTTTGAGAGGTTCTATTTATTTCAAATGCTTTAACAAAAGCAGTTTGAATGAGCCAAAACACAGGTATTTCCCCCTAAATTTCTTTCTGTGTTTCTGCTTTTAATAGATTTTATTTTAAAAGTCCTGACAAGTAGGGCGGTGATGACTTCTGTACAGAATGGCAACTATGCTTTTGTGTGATAAAGCCACAAACAATTCATTCATCTTAATTGAAAATAAAATTCAGTATTCTGCCAATAAGTCCTTCTTCACCATTCCACATTTCAACAAGATTATTTTGACAGTGGCTTTTAAAATATGAATTTATTTAAGGTAGCACTAAGCAACATGCTTTTGTAAATTAAGGTAATTGTACATGTTAATGTAATTATTACAGGTACAGCTTCTTAGCAAACAGTGGGAATGGAACAGTTCTAAATACATTTAACATTTACGTTTCTAAATACTTGTAACTTAGCAGAATAAAATATGAAATATGACTTAATGTATCTCAACTGCATTACAATGAGAGTTCAGAACAGACAAGTAGCTCCACATGAGCTTTCATGCTTCTGTAGTAAAATAAGAGAATGTGTTTTTTTAGTATTAAAATGATGGAACTATCAAGAAAGAATAGATCTTTCTTTCCTTTGTATGTTTTCAATGTCCACATATGCAAAAATCTGCCTGCAGCTAAGAAATGTTTGACTTAACATGTTTTCCTAAAAGTCTTGATAAAAAATGAATTAATGAAGCTACCATGTGAAATTCATTGTCTTCCCTAACCAGAGCTGTAGCAAAGGAAGC
>VWZD01012010.1:80033-110420 GCA_013396695.1 Sakesphorus luctuosus | reverse complement strand
TGGCACTTCTCGTGCCCCATGAGCTGGAGCACTGCAGCATTCCAGGTGTCCTGGGAATCTCAGGTGTCTGAGATCATTCCTGGGAATCCCTGTCAGGCCTCAGACAGGAATTCTGCTGTTGCCACCCCAGCAGGAGAGTCATCCTTGGAAACGCTTCACTCTTCCCACTCCTGGTTTTAGTGTCAAAAATGAGTTGTTTTTATTGTTTGTGTTGGGAGGCTGTGCTGGGAAGGGCAGGATAATCCCAGCTGGCAATTCTGTTTGTGGCATTAGTGCCTGTTTGGCCCTATTTTAATTTTTCCAACATCAGCGTTGTAGAATTTCAAGTTTCCTGGTGAGTTTTGTGTTCCTACTTGTGGTAGATTTTACCCACCTTTAATATCTTCTCTGTTGGGACATTTGCCCAGCACACAGGAGGCAAGTGCAGCCCCAGGGCTGGGCTTCAAAACAAACCATTTTTAGGGTCTTTCAAGCATTTTTTTCCTCCAAAAAACCCACCAGAGAGCAGCTGAGAGGGTTCTGTGCTCCTCACACCCTGCAGGGGCACCTTGGAACTTAAAACCACCAGCCTGAGTGTTGGTGTGTTCCCTTCAAGTGTGAAAAATAACACTCAGCTGGAAGCCTCTGGAGATTCCCAGAGGACTGACAGGCTTTGTCTCAGAAGGAACCAGCTGATGTTGCTCTTCCTGACACTTCAATTTCTGCCTAAAAATCACCCTGACCCTTTTTCTCCGTTTTCTGCCACGTGATTGCTCTGAAATGGTGCTGGAAACTTGGGCACCAGAGAGGTCTGGGGGTTTCCCACTTCCTTAAATCCAGGCTTAAAGGAGATACTTGGAAGGAGAAGGCAGAAAATGGAAGTTCTCTATGAAATCCTATTCCAACATTCCACTTTATTTAGTGCTCCTGAGAGTGCAGTGCCTTTAGGGGGATGGATCATCCTCCAGTTCTCCAGCTCTGGATTCTTCCTGTGGAAAGCTGTTTTTTGGAGTGTCCTCCAAGCTCCAGAATTCCATTCTCCCATGGCAGGCACATCCTTTTCCATGCTGGCAATGTGTGAACTGCGAAAAAATTGCAATATTTTCGAAGTATGTGATGAGATACCTAAAAAAATACAGATTTCCTGATGTCCCCCCACTGCAATCCTGGGGAATGACACAATTATTGCTGTACAAAACTCTCCCCTAAAGCTCCCAAACACATTTAACTCAGGAAAATAGCCCAGCCTTTTAGAACATGAGTTTAATTTTGCATTTTGGAGCGTGGCAGCAGTGCAGGGGGTTGGTTACTTCCCTGCCCTGTTTATCTTCTCTCCCATTCTTGCCTTGCCTGAGTTAATTGCTGCTGGGCTGGGATTTAATGAATGTGCTCTGGCTCAGCCCAGGGGAAGTGCAGTCCTTGGGTGACCTGTGAGCACTGAGAACGGTGAGAATGGCACTAATATTAGCCTCAAAATCAACAAACTCAGGCTGGGGACGTGGAAAAGGAGGACAGAACAGTTCTGTCTGTTGGAACCTTTATTAGGTTGGAAATAGCTCCTTTATTTTTCCTCTGAGGAACATTCCCCTGGGTGTTATCAGAAAAAGCAGGGAATGATAAAATCCTGCTTCCTGCTCATGGAAACATCAAAGCTGGGCCTTTTTAATCTCTATTTGTGGCCTGTTCTCAGATACCTTTGTGGGGCCAGAAAGTGTTTGAGATCACTGTGGAAACAAATAGAAAAACACTCATGGACAAAGTGCTTGCAAAGGTACCTGAGGGTTTTTTCCAAGGTGTTAATTCTATTTATGCTGCATTTCCTGTTCTCTCTGTTCCTCCAGACCAGTGTGTTGCCAGTCAGATATTTCAGACCTGGCAGTGTCCAGTCTGCCTGACAGACCTGGCAGTTTATTCCCAGTAACTGCTCCATTCCTGGTGCTTCAGTGCAGAATTAATCTCAAACACAACACCATTCCAGTCACCTTTCCACTCTGAGCTCAGTTATCTGCCACGCTGAACTTCACCCTCTAACTATTTATATTATATAGTCAGTTTTCCAGGGAACAGCACAAAGCAAGTCCTTTGGTGTCACAGGAGTCTTTCTGCCTATAAATACTGGCTCAGAACAGAATGAATTCCACGTGTAATGCAGTGCTTGGGCTTGTCTGGGGGTTGTGCAGCCCTGACACACTGATGGGGTAACTCCTGCTGCTTGGAAAAGAGATCCCTGGTTCTCTCTGATGCTCTAAATTTCAGTTCCAGCTCCCTTCTAGTCAGGGATGTGTTGGGTGCCCTCTGGGAGCACCATCAGAGCAGCCTGAATAGAGACTGCCTTCCACAAGACAGGTTTTTTTTAATTCCCATGCTGATATTTAAGATCTCAGCACCATCAAACTAATCTTTGAAGCCTTTTCACCAGTTTTCATGACTGCAGCTTGAAACTCCTCACATGGTGTCACCAAGTGATGCTGCTGCCAGAGCAGCCCTTGGGAATGGGAGTAGGATGTGGGGGAAAGGGAGGGTGTGTTTGTGTTGGAGTCTTCTCTGGAATTGAGGGAGATTGTCCCTGTCACATCTCAGACATTTTATTTACAGTATCAGGAAACCATTCCTGTGTTATAGCTCCAGGTTTGCTGAATAAAGGCAGACAGTAAACTCCCAGAAGTTTCTGTTTTCCTTTTTTCCCCTCTGGGTGTGTTACAGAGGTGTCTTAATAGACAATTCCTATTCCATCCTGTACCTTTTCCCAGCAATCCCTTTCTAACTGAAGGCCATGTTAGCAGCTCTGCTTCCCTGCTCTGTTATGTGCCTGAATGTCCTTTGCTTTTCCAGTGTGTTTCCTCCCAAGCTCTCAGGCTTTTCCATCCATGGGACACTGCTTTTTGCTCCTGGCCTCTTCCAGCAGCAGCACTTGGCCTTTTGGGATTCAGGAATTGGTTTCCCAAGGGCCTGACAATTCCATGTGCACTCAGGTTTGGTAGAGGAGTTTCATTCTAGACCTGCTATGGCCAATAAATTTGCTTTGCTGTAAATGCAGCTGCCCCTCTGCACTGGGAGCTCCATCCCTGTGCAGGGGTGGCAGAGCTGGTGGGAGCAGATGGGCTTCTCAGTGTGCTTCCCCTTCTCCTCTTCCCTTGCATCCATCATATTCCTGCTTTTCCACTCTGAAAGATTAACCCAGGATTGTCCTGGTATGTCCATGCATCAGTTTGGTCTGGCCAGACCTATTGCAAATGCCTGTTCAAGTGGGAAAGCCCTGTCAGATCCAAAGTCCCTGAGCCAGCAAATGTCCCTGGGGAACAGCAGGATGTGCTGAAGGCATTCAGAGCATTAATGGAGAAAAAAATAACGGGTAAGAAAACCTGCCTAGAAAAGGAGGAGATTCTGTGCAAAGCCAATTCTCCTGTAGTTCCTGAATTCCCCAAACCTCAGCTTGTCCTCCTCAAAAACTCAGCCTGTGCTCCTCTTGGCAGCAGGAGAGGGGAATGGCACACGTGAGAGCAATCCAGGACTTCTGCTCTATTGCACTGACAGAACCAAGGTGCCCAATCTGTCGCCTCAGCTGCCTCAGGGTCGGGCTGTGGCTGTGGCTGGGCTGCTCCCAGGGCACTGCCAGGCAGGGCAGCACCATCCTCTGCTCTGATGGGATGCTCAGAGACCCAGGGCTGCTCCCAGGGCACTGCCAGGCAGGGCAGCAGCACCCCCTGCTCTGCTCAGAGCCCCAGGGCTGGGCAGGAGGCAGGGAGGTGCCCTGTGCTGCCCCACAGTGATGCTCATGTGGATTTCATAGAATCATAGAATGGATTGGGTTGGAAAAGACCTCCGAGATCATCAAGTCCAACCCTTGATCCAACCCCACTGTGATCACCAGCCCAGGGCACGGAGTGCCCTGGGCTGGTGATCACAGTAGGGTTGGATCAAGATGTGGTGGATTCTCAGTGCCACATCCATAGAATCACAGAATGGATTGGGTTGGAAAAGACCTCCCAGATCATCAAGTCCAACCCTTGGGCCAACTCCAGTCCCTTTACCACATCATGGCACTCAGTGCCACGGCCAAGCTCAGCTGAAAAACCTCCAGGGATGGGGAATCCACCCCCTCTCTGGGCAGCCCATTCCAGTGCCTGAGCACTCTCTCTGAAAAGAATTCCTTCCTGATATCCAACCCAACCCTCCCCTGGCAGAGCTGAAGCTGTGCTCTCTTGTCCTACTGTTGGTTGCCTGAGTTTCTCCCAAACTCTCTGAGTTCTGCAAGCCACGTTTTGACTTAACAGCAGACCTTAACAAAGACCATCTTTGTCTGATGTTCAGCACTTGGAATGGTTGTGAACTTCACCTGTTTCCCTCCTTGCTGGGCTGTGTGTGCCCCCTGGGTGTGCCTGACCCCCCAGACCCCCCTTTAACTGTGGGGCACTTCCCTTGGCAGGTGCCATCCTGGGCAGGTCAGAAACACAGGAGTGCATCTACTACAATGCCAACTGGGAGAAGGACCGGACCAACCGCAGCGGCATCGAGCCCTGCTACGGGGACAAGGACAAGAGGAGACACTGCTTTGCCACCTGGAAGAACATCTCTGGCTCCATTGAGATCGTCAAGCAGGGCTGCTGGCTGGATGACATCAACTGCTATGACAGGTGAGCAAGGAATTCTCCTCTGCATTTGGAGTTTATTTGTCATGGTCAACCATTTTGCCTGATTTATGCATTTCCCCCTCTGCAGACGCTGCTTGAGACACAAGATAACACATAGTCTGAATAATTATCTTATTTTTAGGTGGCCTTTTTTCCTTCTCACTTGTATTTAGGGACCAGACTTCACCTCAGCACTTTGTCTTGTTTGCTGAGTAGTGTGTTTTACCTTCTCTTGTTTACTTACCATCTATTAAAAACCCCCAGGTATTTGATTTATACCTTTTTAGGCCATTAATAATGGATTTTTTAGTGTTTTAGTTATTACCAACAATGCAAATACAGTTTATTGCACCCAGAATGCAAAACTCTATAGCTGGCTTTTCCAAGGAATTTGGAACAGGAAAGTCAGCACTTTGTGTCTGCAGTTTACCAAAGCATGGAAGTATTTGGCCAATTTATTAAAAGGCTCAAGAGACACTGAATATTCTAAATTTACAGCCATTCTTTTAATAACAGATGGCCTTGCAAGTCCCCATGAGCAGTAACAGCAGGACTTGGGGTGTGTTGGATCTTGGCTTGAATAAAGGTCATGACTGTCTTAAGAAATGGCATTTACAGTTTTTAAAGGACAATACTGGGTTTGTTGGACCAAAACACTTTTTGTTTGGAAAGGCAGAGGATTAAGAAATAAATATACTGTAGATCTTCATTAAAAAATACTTAGAAATTATTATAGCAGTATTTTAGAAAAGTTTTCCTTTGGGTTTCTGAAATGTTGAGTTGTTAGAAGAAATCCTTGGAGTCATTCCAGTTGCCCCCCAACACCAGGGGGTTTTCTGCTCTGGTGATGGTTGAAAGCTCAGCTGAACAGCTAAAAAAGTCCTGAGATTAAACTCTCCCTTGAGATTAAACTCTCCCATGAGCCAAGAGAAGGAATTGGAAGCAGAACTAAAAAGCAGGAGGGATGGTAAGGAAATAGTTGGAAAGTGAGTAAGAATCTGTGTGTGCTCATTAACTAAGCTGTGCTAATAACACACACACTGCTGTGTTTGTCCAGAACATCCCAAATCTTATCTCTGGAGCTCGGGGTGGTTTCTCTGGACATGGAATGATGAGCTCCAAACAGCAGCACATGGAGCACATCAAAGTTCCCTGGACCTACAGCACATTGCAGGGCTGGCTCTGGGAAATAACTAACCCATGTTTTTGAAGATGAGCCCAGAACTTGCTTGACAATCTTGAGCTGTTTTTGAAATCCTCAGCTGTATCTGGAGGGTTTTCAGAGTCCCTTCCTGCTCTGAGCTCGGGTCCTGCCTGGTGCTTATTCCTCTTCCCTCTCTGGAATAGTTTCAGCTTATTTGTTGGTAAAACTCCTTTCCTGCAGTTCTGCACAGAGTGAAACAAGTGCTGTCTCTGAGCATAGTGTAGGCAGGGGAATTGTGCAAATTTTGTGTTTGTTTTCTGACAATAACCCAAAATCCAACAACTCTCCTTCCCCCTTCTCTGCCAGCCCTGGGTTGGTGGCTCAGTGCCAGCCCTTTGGCCTGTTTAAACCTGCACTGTGAACTGGCCTTTAACTTCATCTTAAAACCAACAAAGATGGGCTATTTCTGTTTTAACAGCATTTCCTTGCAGTGTAAAATACCCCAGATTTTAATTAATTTCAGTTAATCAGCAGGTCTTTGGGCACTGCCTTATCCCGGACAATCCAGTGACCTTCACCGCTCAAATTTAAAGACAAGCATAGATTTTTCCCTTAAACAAACCCCCCAAAAGTGGAGATTAATAAATATTTTCATGTTCTTTTCCCCAGGAATGATTGCATAGAGAAGAAGGACAGCCCTGAGGTGTTTTTCTGTTGCTGTGAGGGCAACATGTGCAACGAGCGTTTCTTCTACTTCCCAGAGATGGAGGTGACGCAGCGTAAGTGCCTCGGAATATTCCATGGGGTGCTGGTTTTCCCAGCTCCTGGGGGGCTTTTCCTGCTTGTCATTCCTGCATGGGAAAGCTCTGGGTGGTCACAGAAAGACCCCAGTTCATTCCTTCCTTGTGAAAGGTTCTTTCCTAGGAGTGATTTAAATTGATAAAAAGGAGCTTCAGCTCTTTTCCCCAGGAAGGGTAATCTGAAATAATTGGCTGTTTTAAGATACAGAAGTTACTGTCAAATCTTACCTTAATTGTATAGTTAAGCTGCTGTAAGTGCTGTAAATTGTGGGGTTAAAAGCTGTATCATCCCTGTGCCAGCCTATGGATGCTCCTTCTCTTCAAACAATCCTCTTTAAACTACTTGGGCCTTCCAGTTGCTCTGCAAATTAACACATGAACCTCTAAAAAGGGGCACAGAATTTCCTGCCAGGTCACAAAGAAAATCACATGGCCAGACTTTACAAATAATTATTCAAAAACCATGGCTAAAAGATGATTTTTCTTGCCTGTCATCTTGCAGTCAGGAATCCAATCTCAGCTGGAAAACTGAGTGATGACACTGACTGAGCTGGAAGCAGCAAATGTCTCGTGCACCAAATAGCCAGAGGAAGTTGTTTATGAAATGAAGTAACATTTTCTGGGAGATTAAAATAGCCTTTGTTGACCCAGGAGGGATTGTTGTCACTGTTGTCAGTGATCCTGCCAAGGCAATAACTGACATTTTTCTCCCCTCCATGAAAGCCCCTCTGCCCAGGGGGTGTGGCTGCGTTTCCCTGCTCTCCAAAGTGCTGCCTTCATACAGGGCTGGGAGTTCAATGTGTTACAGGCTGCTGCTTGGGCAGGGCTTGGCAGCAAACCAGGCCCGTGGGGGGGTTGTTTATTAAAAGCTGTGTGTGCTTTTTGTTGCCCTCCAGCCACTTCCAACCCTGTGACCCCGAAGCCCCCCCTGTTCAACACTCTGCTGTACTCCCTGGTGCCCATCATGGGCATTGCAGTCATCGTGCTCTTCTCCTTCTGGATGTACAGACACCACAAGATGGCCTATCCCCCCGTGCTGGTGCCCACCCAGGTAAGGCCCTGCCTCAGCTTTTGGGGGGGTTTAATCCACTCCCTGGGCAGGATTTGTGCCCTCCGTGGTGCAGAGCTGGCAGCACTTGCTCCCCCAAAATGCAGAGAATGAAGCTTTACTTCCACAGCCTTATCCCAGGGGTTATTCCTTGATGGATCTGTGAGCAAATGCTCCGTGTTTGTGTTTGGAGCTGAACAGGAGGCTTGGGATGGCCCAGGCACAGAGCTGGGGCTGAGCTTGGTGCTGAGCCCAAAGCTGGGGCTGCTGCTTCACACTGGCACGTTGCGGGGAGTAGGAACCAGTCCCTGGTGTGTGCTGAGCTGGTTTTGAGGGATCATGGACTGGGATACAGGTGCAGTCACAGGGAATGTGAAGAGAATGTTCAGTTCAGTAATCCCAGAGTCGAGCTCAGCTCGTGGCCCCACTGCCAGTCCTGTCATCTTCTCCTCTTGCTTATTTATGTTTCTTCTGTTGTGTCTTGAAGTGTTTCGGGTTTAGTGGTGCTTGTGTTGTATTTGAAATACTGTATTTGAAATATTCTGTGTCTCTGGTCTCCAAATTTGGGTGTGGACTGGCCCTGCTGCCTCCAAACAGGCCTTTTTTGGCTGCCTGTGTGCAGTTCCTGCTCATTCTGGAAGGGAATCACTGCTGCCACTGGAATTCCTCTGCCTTTGGAAACTCAGCTGAGAGCAGGAGGATTTTATGGAAAGAGTTAACACAGGAAATCCTTAGGACCAGAGTAGGAAAGATGACAAAAAAGCAGAGGAAATGGAGAGGGAAATGACTGGGATTTCTGGAATGGGAATTAACCTGAGCTTCCTAGTGCCCAGAACAGAGGGACAGTGTGCAGTGCTGGTGCTGTGTGTGATGAACTGCAGGGAAAACTCGGGTTCTTTGGCTGGGGTTGCCTCCAGAGGGGCTGGGGTTGTCTTTGGAGTGGCTGGGGTTGCCCTCAGTGGGGCTGGGGATGCCCTCAGAGGGGCTGGGGTTGCCCTCAGTGGGGCTGGGGATGCCCTCAGAGGGGCTGGGGTTGCCTCAGAGGAGCTGGGGATGCCCTCAGAGGGGCTGTGTGTCCTCGCTCCGCTGTATGTCCCTGCTCCTCTGTGTGTCCCCGCTCCGCGGTGTGTCACGGCTCCAGAGGGGCTGTGTGTCCCTGCTCCCGTGTCCCCGCTCCGGGGTGTCCCCGCTCCGGTGTGTGTCCCAGCTCCACTGTGTGTCCTAGCTCCGGGGTGTTCCCGCTCCCGTGTCCGTTTCCGCGCTCCCGGGGCCGCTCCAGCAGCCGGGATTGCCCATGCCTGACAAACCCCTTGTTTGGGTTTCAGTTTCCCGGGAATAGCTGAGCCACATTCGGGGAGAGGCAGTGGACATATGTTGTTGCCAAGTGAAAAGAGCCTAATTTAAGGGAAGGAGTCTGTTTGCTGTCCGTGCTCACACTCCCCACAAGCTGTCGGCAGAATCCCTTCCTCCAGCCCGGATTTGATGGATTGGGCACTTCCCGCCGAGCCCACTGCGAGCTCAGAGTCCTGACTGCTCACTGTGGGCATCATTTCAGCCTGGCATTCCCTTCCTGGGGGATTCTGAGTCACGGACAAAGGGCTGGAGGAGCAGCTGAGTGTTAAATACCTGTGAGATCCAAACGGCTTGAATTGTGAGGCTGTTCCTCCTTTTCCTGCAATTCTCTGCTCTCCTTGTGTTTGGTGTAGGATGGACACCCAGGTTTTAATTAACAGGGTAATCACCTGCTCTGTTCAAGTTCAGCTCGTTGGGATAAGTGTGTGCTGGTGCCTGGTCTGGTTGTGGTGGAACAGCATTTCCTGATTCTGTGGGGAACAGGCAGTGTGGAAAGTCAGGAAAAGCTCCTTCTGCCTGAAGAACTAATGGAATTATTATGCAAATGGAATGGATGAAGAATTTCCCACTCTCAATCTGATTACAGCTGGTTTGGGCAGGAGGCAGAGGAAGTGGGAAGAGAGGGAGAAGTTTTAGTAACTTTATAACCACAGAGCAAACATGGAAATACTCATGCAATTAATATGTTAACTATTAATATTGCATTTAATAATTAGGGCAGGAGCAGAGTTGGGAGGCAGTTGGATTGGCTTTTGAATCTTTGTGTAGCAGTGGTGGAATGAGTGGGTGAGATGTTTCCAGGTATTTCCTGGAAAACAGGGATTGGAGTGAAAGATGAAGGACAGTTAGTCTTGGCTTTCCTACTCCTGTGTCTGTCTGTCTGTCTGTGCTGGGAGGGGAACTGTCCAGTTAGAGCTGTCAGATTCCATAAATCCTGTCACTTCTGACATTCCCCAGCCACTTATTAACAAATCCATCTGTGTCAATGTAAAATACTTGGAAAAAACTGTTCCATCTCCCTGTTTAGATTTGATTTAATCACACAGCAAACACACATTCGTTGTCTGAGAGAATTTACCCCCCCAAAAAAGGCTGGGAATCTCTTACTGGATCACACAGTTGCTTTTTTTTTTGCTCTGGGTTGGTTTTAAAAACAGAGCCATGTGTTGAGAGGGTTGAAAAGGGGCTTTACAGGTTCACAGAACATCTTCATAACCTGCTTTTGTGATTCCTTCTTGGGTCGAGGGTGTGCCATATTTTCAATCCCTGACCCAGCTCTGTGTTCCTGGGAATGTGAGAACTTGGAATGGAGGGATCCATAAAACCAAGGCTGGGTCCTGGGAATCACCATTTTTCTCTTCTCAGGAGGAGCAGATTATGGAGTTGGAAAACACCACCACATCTTGTGCCTTTAACCTTTTATATCTCACTTTATTGTGCTCTGGGTAAGAGGCTTAAAGACTCTTAATGTGCCTCATTTTTGGTTTTCCTTTTCCCCCACATGGATATGGAGAGCTGTCCTTGTCTTCAGAGCCATGTGGGCCAAGAATTAGGAATAATTAAAGCACATGCATTAAATAGAGATATTGCTCTCACCCCTCTGGTGTCTGAGCATTAAATAGAGACTCAGGTTTTGGTGGGTGACTCCTTCACTCACACTGTGATTGTCTCCTGAAGACACCCAGCCTTTTATCCCCCAAATTAACTCCAAATCTGCCTGATGCACTGGAAATTTCTGGGATAATCTTTCCCTCTGCCACAGAAAGCCGTGGAATGATGAAGAAATTAATTCAGGTGGTCAGGTTTTGGTCCTGCAGCACATTTTGTTGTTACAGATATTTTAATAGAGACATTTTCACCCTGGGAAAAGGGAGAGGGGTTTTCACAAGGACTTAGAGAGGTTAATGGGTACTTGGAAAATCAGGTGCCTCTGGGAAATGGGAAAAGAGATTGGGAAGGGTTTGCAATGAGTAAATAGCTTGGAACTGTCTTTCTTCTTTTCCTAATGGAATCCATGGGGTGTTACAAGTGGGAAATGCACATCCAGGCCTCAAATATCTTACTCTGAACGGGAACCTGAAGGGAACTTCTTAACTCCAGTACAATTAAAATGAAAGAACAATTTAAAAAGTGTTTCTGTGGCAAACCTCAGGTTGCTTTGGGCTTCTGAAGGCTTTTACAGTTCAGAATATGGCTGTGGAATGGCCCAGATTTGGGGAAAAAACACACTGTTTGGGGAGTTTTGGTCTGATTGGGTCCAAGAATTGTAACAAAACCTACTAGAGTTATTTTTTCAGCAGCATAAATGGGAAGTTGGTGTGTTTATACATGTTTGTGTAGGTGGCAGGTGTTTTCAAGGGGTAATTCCTCCCAGTTTTTGTGTGTAAGAGTTAATTCCTGACATAAAGCTCATATTTGCATTTCTTCTGGAGCTTGATAAGCCTAAAGTGGGGCCAGTTGTGTTTGTGGGGAAGGCCTGAGGTGGTGGGCACAGATTTCAGGGGCAGGAAGTGTTTGTGAGCATGGATTGATCCTTCAGGAATGTCCCTGTGTGTCTGATCCCTGGGTGGGTGGGGAAGGAGGATCCCCCAGGGGAGCACAGAGGGTTTGGGAGAGGATTCATTTCTCAGAGCTTTATGTTTCAGTTTCTCCTCATGCTCAGAGCAAAAAGGTTCAACTCCTGAAGCTGCTGCCTCATTCCTCAGGGATCTGCAGGATTCTCAGGAGCTGCAGGACTTGGATAGGGGATAGGACTGGAAAAAAGGGTTTGGGCCCCTCGAAGTGGGTGTTGTGTTCCCGAGGGTGGGAGGAGTGATCCTGCTGGATCCCAGTGCTCTGCACTGAGCAATCCAACCCCCAGCTCATGGATTTCCAAGAAATCCTTCAGTTACCAGTTCCTTGGATAGTGCCCAGTGTGTGCTGGGCAGTGCCCAGGCACAGGAAGAGGCTCTGGTGTGTCCTGAGCAGGGAAGGGCTGAGAGATCCCACGTGGAGTCAGTCCTGGGGTTTGAATCCTGCGCTCTTCCAGCAGCGTCTGATCCATTTGGAGTGGACAAAGGCCATGGCTGAGCTGAAAGAATCACAGAATCCTGCAGTGGGTTGGGTTGGAAGGGACCTTAAAGATCCTCTTGTTCCAGAGAGACAGACACACCTCCCACTATCCCAGGGTGCTCCAAGCCCTGTCCAGCCTGGCCTTGGACATTCCAGGGATCCAGGGGCTTCTCTGCCCAACCTGTGCCAGGGCCTGCCTAGGATGGAGTTCAGGAGGAGGATCAGAGCCCTCCTGGTTCCCAAAGCTCAGTTCCAATGGACATTCCCCATAATCTGTGCCCTCCAAAGCTCAGTTCCAATGGACATTCCCCATAACCTGTGCCCTCCCAGAGCTCAGTTCCAGTGGACATTCCCCCCAGTCTGTGCCCTCCCAAAGCTCAGTTCCAATGGACATTCCCCCCAGTCTGTGCCCTCCCAAAGCTCAGTTCCAATGGACATTCCTCCCAGTCTGTGCCCTCCAAAGCTCAGTTCCAATGGACATTCCCCATAATCTGTGCCCTCCCAAAGCTCAGTTCCAATGGACATTCCCCCAGTCTGTGCTGCCCCTGGTTTTTAACCCCCAGTTCCAAGGGCCATTCCCAGTAAATCCCGGGGTTTCAGTGGTGCAGCGTCGCCCCCGCGCGGCCACTGCTGGAACTGCAGGGAATGATTCCATCCCTCTGGAAGTTGAATTCCCTGCGTGTTCGCGGGCACTGGGTAAAACCCGGCTCTTTGTACTCCGTGGTGGGCATTTCTCGGCTTCATTATAACCTAACTCTGCTAATTGTCTGTTAATAACTCTGCTCTCCCCATTCCTTTGCTGACATATCAATGATGGATTTTTTAATTATTATTTTAAATGCTTTTACTGGTACAAGACAATTCCCCCCCATGAATTCTTCTGCTGTTAACTCACAACTAACTGATTTTGCCTCCTCTAATCTGCTTTCTCTGCCACTCCTGGTGCAACCAGTAATTTCTCTTGCCTTGTTTTCTCCTCTCTGCAAGCATGCCTTTCATATAATGATCGAGGTAAGACCCTCTGCTGTTTGTTCATGTTGGGGAACCTTGTAGGGATGTGGGAAAACTTGGTTTGGTTTGAATTGTCCTTTCCCAGTGCTTGGATTCCCCGTGGTTCAGAACCACATCACCTGGAGGAGAATACTCTTCCCCTGCCAAGTCTGTACCTCAGATTTCCCACTGGCCAGAAGTTATTTTTATTTGTGTTAAACTGATAACACAAAACTACAACTCACTGAAGGTTTTTAATTCACCAACTGGGTTGTTGTTGGATATTGAAAAATCCAAGAGTTGGGTTTGTGTTTGAGTCTCAGGAATGCTCCATTTCTGTCACCTGCAGTTGTCTAACTAACATCTGAGATAATCTGTAAATGTAATTTAGAAGGAAATGGGATGGTTTAAGTGTTTTTAATATTTACATTTTTCCCTGTAGTTCCTGTAGTTTTGATTCCCTGTGTGGCTCCAAATGATCCCAGTCAGGGAACCACTTCTGGTGGATTTGTGTTTCCTGTCCCTTCAGCATCTCTCTGATCCAGAGACCCGTTTTTGAGGAGCCCCATTCCTGGGAGTCTCCCTTTTCTGAAATCTTTTCCCTGTGTGATTCAGTGGAGGGGAAGGGGCAGGAAGGGGAAGGCTTTGCCAGCTGTGGAAATCTGGAATTCCAAGATATCCCAGCAGAGCTGTGCTGACATTCCAGCCTGGGCCTCGGCCCCACGGAGCTCATCCCAAAGCCAGCCCGGAATGACAGAGCCTGTGGCACGTGGGACAGCTTGGCCTCCCAGCTGGGAATGTCTCTGGGGAAAAACAGGCCCTGGAGTTGTGCAGTGGGATTTTATCCAAGAGAAAATCAAGGGGAACACAGGGCAGGCGTTCCTTTTCAGTCCTGGGAAAAGCAGGAATTGCGCTTTGCACTCAGAGCAGGGGCTGTCCAGGCTGGGAGGGTGTTCCTGCCTTGGAAACTCCCCAAGGTTTGACTCTCCAGGAAAGGGAAACCTTGGGAGGGGCTGGGGCAGGTCCTGGGAACATCCTGTGCAGTGCCAGGGCTTTCTAGGAAACAGGAGTTGGGAATGTGGGGAGTGGAGTGCTCTGAGGGGAAATTGGGAAGCAGCAGATTGTGCTGCCACTTTGCCTTTCATCTCTTAGGAGGGACTTTTCCAGTGGAATCCTGGAGAAGTGTTGTTGTCCTCAATCCCATGGGATCCTGGAGAAGTGTTGTTTTCCTGAATTCCATGGAATCCTGGAGAAGTGTTGTTGTCCTCAATCCCATGGGATCCTGGAGAAGTGTTGTTTTCCTGAATCCCATGGGATCCTGGAGAAATGCTCTTTTCCTGAATCCCTTGGGATCCTGGAGAAGTGCTCTTTTCTTGAATCCCCCATGGAATCCTGGAGAAATGCTCTTTTCCTCAATCCCATGGGGTCCTGGAGAAATGCTCTTTTCCTGAGGGTTCAGGAGGAATTCAGGCTCTGTGCCCTGCAAATTCCCAGCAGGATTTTGGGTGGAGCCATGGGAAGGAAGGGGAATCCGAGGCACTGAAGCAAAGGGAGATTTGGGCTCATTTCCCACAAACATTCTCTGCTTTGGGCAAAGCAGGTTCAGAACTTTAACTAATTAATTCCAGCCATTAATTCCCCAAGTGCTGCCCAGTGCTCAGGGGGCTGGAAATAACAGGATTTTACTCCTTGGGGAGGAAATTTGGGCATCTTGTTTCCACTTCCAACAATTCCAAACTGTATTTACAAACATTTGTATTTACAGATTGAGGGCAGTGCTTTCCCTGGAACATTCCAGGAGGGCTCTGGCATGGAATGAAAGGCACCAAGGGAGGGAAAACTTCCCTCTGGAATTTCCCTTTCTGTGTTTTCTGTCCAGCTCAAACCCAGCAGTTCTGGTGTAACACCGGTGAGCACCTGGCACTGCATTTGTGAGAGGATTCCCTGCTTTTTGGGAGGATTGCAGGGTTGGAATTTCACTTCTTTTTTCACAGTTAATTCATTTGTGGAATTGGGGTTGGAGGGAAAAGGAGAGCCCAGAGAGAGGCACAGCTTTGGCAATAAAACTGAGAACCTCCTTGTTCTGTTCAGAAGGTTTAATTCCAGTTCTGTTCCTGGAGGCTCAGATTTCAGGGACACTCTGGCAGAGCTGGGAGCAATGGAGGTGGGTCAGGAGGTGCTGATTCCCAAACCAGGGATCTGAGGGGTTAAACAGGTCACACACATCAACAAACACAAAAAAAAACCCTTAAATGCACAAAAACTCTTCAGTGCATCAAAGGTGCTCATTGCAATTCCAGCTCTTTACAAAAACAACAAGTAAAGCTTGATTATCTTTATTCCTTAATTTCTGCTGTGCTTTCCCACCTGGTTGGATTATTCCTTAATTTCTGATATGCTTTCCCACATGTTTAGATTATTCCTTAATTTCTGATGCACTTTCCCACCTGGTTAGATTATTCCTTAATTTCTGCTGCACTTTCCCACTTGTTTAGATTATTCCTTAATTTCTGCTCTGCTTTCCCACATGGTTAATTATTCCTTAGTTTCTGTTGTGCTGTCCTACCTGGTTACACATTCCTTGATTCCTGCTGTTCTTTCCCACGTGGTTACTCTGCCCTTGGTTCCTGCTGTGCTGTCACTCCTGGTTTTCCAGGTGTGTTCCCTGCCTGTGGTGCTGTTCCCACTCCCACATCCATGAGCATGTTTTCCCACCCCATTCCTGTTCCCTGTTCTCACTCTGAGTCTGGTTTTTTGGAAATTAATTCCAGGGGGGTTGTCTCTGTGCTCCAGGTGTCTCCCACCTTAAAGCCTTTGTAGAGCTGTCAGGGATAACAGCAGAATTAGCTAATGAATTAATTACTGGTTTATGCTGTTTGCAGGACCCAGGGCCTCCCCCTCCCTCCCCCCTGATGGGTCTGAAGCCGCTGCAGCTGCTGGAGATCAAAGCCAGGGGCAGGTTTGGGTGTGTGTGGAAGGCTCAGCTCCTCAATGAATACGTGGCAGTCAAAATATTCCCCATCCAGGTGAGCACAACTCCTGTCACATCCCAACAGCCTTCCCTGTCCCAACAGAGAGTTGAAATTCATGCTGGAAATCCAAACAGAGATGTCTTTGAGGTGCACAAGATGCAGGAAGGGTTATATTAAATTAAAATTAATGTTTTAATGGATATTATTAAAATTTAAATTAATGGGGTATTAAAACATGTGATTGAAGCATCAGCTCTGGGAAATGGGTGTTTCTAGTCATAAAAACATGTGCTCAGCAGCAGGAGCTTTAAGCAGCTCTCACACACCTCCTGAGCAGTTAATAACCAAATTAATTGCCTGCAATGCAAACCTGGGCAGTGATAGTGCCAATTAAATGTGCCTCAATTAAGTGAGACAGCACTGATTGCCCAGTGAGTGCCCTCTGGATGCCATGGCTTGAACTGTGCTCAGGATTTAAGATAAAGAATACAAAAAATGACCCTGCATGGTGATACTCGGGGGGATAATTAATTAAATCCAACCCACCCACGAGGTGTGGGCTGGGGGGACCCACTGCAGGTCGCTGTTCTTGGGGACACACCCCATGGGTGTGCTGGGAGGGGGTTCCCAAGGCCCTGCAGTGCCAGGGGCAGTGCCAGGTGCGTGTGTGGCTCACTGTGTGGTGTCTGCAGGACAAGCAGTCGTGGCAGAACGAGTACGAGATCTACAGCCTGCCCGGGATGAAGCACGAGAACATCCTGCAGTTCATCGGCGCCGAGAAGAGGGGCAGCAGCATCGACGTGGACCTGTGGCTCATCACGGCCTTCCACGAGAAGGTGGGGCTGGCTCTGCTGGGCCCTGGGCTCAGGCACAGCCTGCACGGGGGTCACAAACAGGGCAGGAGGTCAGAAACACAATTTAAAAGTTTTCACTGTTTTGCCTTTCATTGGGTGTGAAATTATTTCAGTGTATCTTCAGACAACTTGAGGAAGTTGTTGGTTTTTACTTAATAGAGGAGCTGGTTTAGGACTCAAAAATTAATTCTGCCCTTTTTCTTGCTTTTTAGAGTATTTTATTTTAGAGTATTTTTATATATGCCCCATCACCTGCCTGAGTTCACCAAACTCCATCTCGCAGAACTTACGGGGTTTGGCTTTGTACTGCTTGGCAGTAGTGGATCAGCCTGTAGGGCTGAAGCCATAGAGACCAGTCTGTAAAACCGAAGCCATATCTGTAAAACTGAAGCCATAGAGACCAGTCTGCAGAGCTGAAGCCATAGAGACCAATCAGTAAAACTAAAGCCATATCTGTAAAACTGAAGCCATAGAGACCAATCAGTAAAACTGAAGCCATATCTGTAAAACTGAAGCCNTAAGAAAAACTAAAGCCATATCTGAAAAACGAAAGCCATAGAGACCAATCAGTAAAACTAAAGCCATATCTGTAAAACTGAAGCCATAGAGACCAATCAGTAAAACTGAAGCCATACAGACCAGTCTGTAGAACAGAAGCCACACAGACCCATCCCACAAGCAGAGACACCCAGCTAGATGTGGTTAGTGAAGTGAGAGGTGTGACACTGTGCTGTGTGTGTGACACTGCTGTGTGTGTGACACTCTGCTGTGTGTGCAGGGCTCGCTGACGGATTTCCTGAAGGCCAACGTGGTGTCGTGGTCGGAGCTGTGCCACATCGCGCAGACCATGGCGCGGGGCCTGGCCTACCTGCACGAGGACATCCCGGGGCTCAAGGACGGCCACAAGCCTGCCATCTCACACAGGTACCTGGGCATCAGAGGGCACAGCTTGAGCTCAGTCAGGGCNGTGCCCTGGGCTGGTGATCACAGTGGGGTTGGCCCAAGGGTTGGACTTGATGATCTCAGAGATTTTTTCCAACCCAGCTCATTCTGTGATTCCATGATCATGTCCAGATATCCCCCACACATCTGGATTCAGTCCAGAAACAAGCACAAAGTAACAGCTCCAATTGCTGTCTCATTTATTCCCATAAGAATAAAGACATGCAAGGGCACTCCAAGGTTTTATTATTATTTTGGTTTATTTGTATTAATTTTTATTTATAATGCAAATATTATATATACACCGATATAAATTACTATGTATTATATTTTGTATTATTTCTATAAAAATAATATGTTCTACATTCAGTAGGACTAGATACATTTATATATTTATGTATGCTATTATATATAGAATGATATATTTGTTATATATATAGTTATATATTTTATCTACACAATTTTCCCACCTTTCATCCCTTAACCCTTTCCCATTGTGTTACCTTTTCCTTGGAATTTTAACTACTATTTTTCCAGGTTCTAGAGCTCTAATTTTGTTTTTCTCTTCACCTTGAAAGGGACATCAAGAGCAAGAACGTGCTGCTGAAAAACAACCTCACAGCTTGTATTGCTGATTTTGGTTTAGCTTTAAAGTTTGAGGCTGGGAAGTCTGCAGGAGACACCCATGGACAGGTAAATCCCCCTTTATTTCC
This sequence comes from Sakesphorus luctuosus, assembly GCA_013396695.1. Taxonomy (NCBI): domain Eukaryota; kingdom Metazoa; phylum Chordata; class Aves; order Passeriformes; family Thamnophilidae; genus Sakesphorus; species Sakesphorus luctuosus. Next base: position 91,943 of record VWZD01012010.1, on the reverse strand, counting down.
AGGAATGGCACAACCTGGGAATGGGAATTCCCCTCATTTCCATCCTTGTGGGAGGATTGGACAAGAACCTTACAATGGTTTTTTAATTAATTATCACTGTGGAAACTGAGGAGTGAAACTCCAATATTTACCCCTAAGCATGGAAGGGCCCTGGGAATCAGAGAATCATGGAATGAACTGGGGTGGAAGAGACCTCTGAGATCATCAAGTCCAACCCTTGGGCCAACTCCAGTCCCGTCACCAGATCATGGCACTCAGTGCCACGGCCAAGCTCAGCTGAAAAACCTCCAGGGATGGGGAATACACCCCCTCTCTGGGCAGCCCATTCCAATCCCTCAGCACTCTCTCTGCAAAGAAGTTTTTTCTGATCTCCAACCTAAACCTCCCCTGGCAGAGCTCAAGTCCTGCTGTTTGCCTGGGAGAAGAGACCAATCCCCCCACCTGGGTACAGCCTCCTGTCAGGGAGTTGTGGAGAGTGCTGAGGTCCCCCCTGAGCCTCCTCTTCTCCCCCCTGAACCCCCCCAGCTCCCTCAGCCTCTCCCCACAGGGATTGTGCTCCAGTCCCTTCACGTTTTGGCTCCTGCTGTACAGCTGGACCCCCTGTCACTCTGGGGGGTGTGTGGGGTGTGTGCTCAGGGTCCAACCCATGGTGCTTGTGCCCCTCCAGGTGGGCACCCGCAGGTACATGGCCCCAGAGGTGCTGGAGGGGGCCATCAACTTCCAGAGGGACGCGTTCCTGCGGATAGACATGTACGCCATGGGGCTGGTGCTGTGGGAGCTGGCGTCACGCTGCACGGCTGCTGACGGTACGGGCACGGCTCCAGGGGCATTGGGGTTGGCACAGAGGGGCAGGGAGGGTGGAGTGTGCAGGGAATCTGCTCAGGTGGTTGGGTCACCCAGTGGGGAGGGCACGGGAACACCCTCAGTGGGCACTGCCTGTGGCGTGGCATCCCAGGAGGGGTGTTGTGGCACATGGAGGGCTGGTGTGCTGCTTCTGGCCATGGGGAGGGAGGGACAGCTCCTGTGAACTCCTGGCCTGGCACAACCCCTGGCCTGGCACAACTCACCTGGCACACTTAGTGTGGTCTGAGTTCACCCCAGGCTCAGATTTCAGTGTGAATTACAAGTATTTTAAAATAGATCTTGTGGGGGGCCAGAATGAATCAGGATGGACCAAGAACATGCCAAAGGCTCAGTAATGTTTGGGGCAAAGTGGCATTTTCAGTCCTGCCTTTCAGGCAGGTAAATCCAACCAAGTGAATGTGGGTGTGCCACCTGGGCTGGGCATGCTGAGTGTCCCAGAGCTCCCCCTCACAGGGATCCACCTAAAACTCAGCTGTTCCCTGGCAGGACCACCCAAACTCACACAGGGAGGTGTCCCTGCCCGTGCAGGGGGTGGGACAGGGAGGGCTTTGAGGTGCCCTGCAGGCTGTGCCAGGACTGTGACAGAGCCTTCCCCTCTGCAGGGCCCGTGGATGAGTACATGCTGCCCTTCGAGGAGGAGATCGGGCAGCACCCCTCGCTCGAGGACATGCAGGAGGTCGTGGTCCATAAAAAGAAGAGGCCTGTGCTGAGGGAGTGTTGGCAGAAACATTCTGTAAGTGTTACCCAAGGACTGGGATTCCCAGTCCTGCCCAGCCTGTGGCTTTGGGAAGAATTCAGGAGTTCCAGTGGGAATTAAATGGGCTGGAAATTAGTGTATTCTTCATCTTAAAATATTGAGTGTTGGAAAGTGAGTGACTCTTTCAGGGTTTTTTTGATGAAAGGAGAAATTCTTGAGTTCCTTTTCACTGAAGTGCCATTTGATGGCTGAGGAATTCACCTCTTGGTGTGAGCTCTTAGAAATGCTGTGATGAGTCTGGCACCACCCTGCAGGGGGAGGGTTTGCTCACTGTTATATAGTTGTTTAAAGATAAGAAATAATAATATTAAATGAAGCAGACCTGAGGCCCCATCAAACCCAAAAGTGGCACCATGTCCTGTCCCATCAGCCTCAAATCCAGCACCGTGTCCTGTCCCATCCAACCCAAACCTGTCACCACGTCCTGTCCTACCAAACCCCAATCCAGCACCACGTCCTGTCCTACCAAACACCAATCCAGCACCACGTCCTGTCCCATCAAACCCAAACCTGTCACCATGTCCTGTCCTATCAAACCCCAGTCCAGCACCCTGTGCTGTTGCCCACAGGGCTCAGGTGTGGCAGGTGTACCCCCCAGAGCCTGTTCCTGAGCCCCCGGGTGACGGCTGTGCCTTGCCCTCGGCAGGGGATGGCGATGCTGTGCGAGACCATCGAGGAGTGCTGGGATCACGACGCCGAGGCGCGGCTGTCGGCGGGCTGCGTGGAGGAGAGGATCATCCAGATGCAAAAACTGACTAACATAATCACCACAGAGGACATTGTGACTGTGGTCACAATGGTGACAAACGTTGACTTTCCTCCCAAAGAATCCAGTCTATGATAGTTGCACTGGTCATGGAAGTGACCACAGGACTCTTCACTGGAGCTGCTACAGCGCACGGACTGCGGCGTCACGGCTGTGCCGGTGGGAAGAGCGGATGGTAAGTCTCTCTGGAACATCCCCAAGAGGTGTTTATCCTTTGTTTCCCCCTTCCTGCTGCCCCACGTGGATCCATGAGACTTTCTGCATTCCCTGCTTACACCTGGAGGACGTGACCCCTCACGTGCCGCCGAGGAACTTAATGAAGAATATGGACCTGTCTGGGCTAACGAGCGTTTTAAACACTGACATCCGATTTCTTAATCCCTGTCAGAAGAGACTAATTCCTTAAATGAACTACTGTTATTTTTTTTAAAATCAAAACATTTCACTTCAGATTTAAAAACAACAGGTGAAAAAAAAAAAAGAAAAAAGGGTAACTTGTTTTTATTGCATTCGTTGTTGTTTATAAAAAATGACTATTGTAATGCGACTACGACACAGCTTGTGAATGTTCCGTGTGCTGCTGTTCCGTGTACAGAAACAAGAGTAATCAATGGGATAGAGCAAAGAGGCTTCCAAGTATTACTTAACCTCCCTCAACCAGGTATACCTCAGTTCCACCTCCTAAATTATGATTGACAACACTAACGCAATTGGGATAATAAACGGCTCCGTGTTTTGTAAATGCTGTTGCTCCCACTCCCTGTGTTATTTAAGGGCACAGCGTTGTGCCCCCAGAACTGGCCATTCCCAGAGCCGTGGTTTTAGCCTTTCCTTGTACTCGCTTGTTGTGTATAAAACAGAAACAAAAGTGCTGTTTATTGAAAGAAAATTTTCCTTCCTCTTTTAGTTGAAAGCTTTTCCCTCCATTTCCCAGAGTATCTCATCCATTTATTTAACTGATACTATTTAGGTTTGCTGTGTCTGAGGAATATTTGAAAACTTAAGCATGACTTTTATTTTGTTTTTTTTTTTTTAATTTTCTGTGAGCTGTGACACTGGAAAGCTCTGAATTCTTGTTCCTTTCTTTTTTAAGAAAAAAGTCTTTTTCTAATTTATGTCTGTGCCGAGGTCTCCGTGTGTTCCCCATCCCACCAGGCAGTGGGGGCTGTCCCTGTCCCAGGATCTCCTCAGGAAGCTCAAACTCCTCTCTCTCTCTGCTTGGACACTTGCAATTCCCTGCACACCAAGCTTGGTGCCGTGGGATGGGAGTGCAGCTCCCTCCCTGGGATCCACAGGTTTATCCCGGAGTCACACCCAACCTTATGGCCACACATCCAGATTCTGAACATTACAAACTTCAGGGATAACTCAGTTCTGCTCACGGAATGCAGCGACCATTCCGAGGTAACGAATGTCAATGTCCATAGCACAGACTCGCCAAAAATGAGGATAATCATGGAAATGGCTTTCCCAGCTCCAGCACTGGAGTTCAGGACACGACCCCTCATGCTGGAATCACAGTGACTGGGAGCTGAGTGCCAGAGAGCTTCTCCCAGCCCTGTGTCTCTGTTGGATCTTCACACACAACTGCAGAGCAGTCCGTGTGGCCCTGGGGTGCTGTGGGTGTCCTTGTTCTCTCCCTGTTTGTCCATTCCTGTCTTTGGGAAGCAGCTTTAATGGGAGCTCACTGAGGGTTGGCTGGAACCTGGATCTGTGCAGCCGGAGGTGAGCTGGGCCCTGGGAGCACTGGGAAGTGATGGATAAGGGCAGGGAGGGAGGAAGGGCTTATGTCCCACCCAGGGCTGTGTTGCAGTTGGTCACGGTTGTACCAGAGGGACCTTTCCAGAGGAGAGAAATCCAGTTTGTGGCGTTTGTGACAGTTCCCTCTTCCTTCCCTTTTTAATCCACTTTTAATTTAACTTCACACACACAGGACAGGCATGGAGCTGCCGAGTTCTGAACAAACCCCAGTCCAGTCCTACTCAGAGACCTCTGGGTTACCCTCTGGTTAACCCTTCAGTAGCCAAACTGGAGTAGTGGATGGATGAATTCTGTGCTCTTTGAGATCTGATGTCCCTTTGTGTTACCCCTCAAACTCGAGCTCCTGCAGGTTCCCACAGCACTTGTACCTTTGCAATTCCAATCTGCCCTTGGCTGTCCCAGCTCAGTTCTCGTCCTGCTCCCCTTCCCTGGGATTTAACAGCGTCATGTAGCGTCACTGAGTAAAGGCTGCTCCTTAGCAATGCTTTCTAATTGGTCAGACTGCTGTGCCCGGAGCTGTTCTGGCCCAGCTGCTCTCACAGGGGTTTGGACACGAGTTGTGGCTGCCCTGGCAGAGCAGGACTGGGCTGAGGTGCCAGAGCAGCGCTTTGTGGTGCTGGGGAGCGTTTGGGCAGTGCCCCTTGGCCCTCCCTGGGCTGCTGTGTGAGCCCCAGGTGTTACTGTGTGTGTGTGAGAGGGTGAGAAGCTCCTGCCCCACCTCCTCTGCTCACAGCTCCTCACAGGGCTGTGAACCACCCCTGGCGTGTTCCCAAACCACACCAGGAGCGTGGAAACACCCCAGCAGCAGTGGGTGGAGTTCCCATCCCAGCTGTACCGACTGACAGGCCGTGTCCTGCTCAGGGCAGCACTGTCAGACCTGCAGGGTCCCCTCTGCTCCTCCTCCAGCTTTTTTAACCTTTTTTAAGACATTTCTGGTACAAAACACAGGAAGCTGCAATACACATCCATGGGCAACACGACTCCAGTAGCATCCTTGATGGAACACCTGTTACCTCAGATACTCAACCAGCAGGACTGCTTTTGTTCTCCCTCATTTTATTTTTTAATGCCTTTTCAGTCCATCTCCTCTTCGTTACCTCTCGAGTTTGCTGAGCAATTACTTTAACTTTCCTCTCTGTATCTGTCAGTGTTTTGGGCACAGGTTGTTGTACTACTGTCAAAAGGTACTTGCTGGTTTTCTGCAAGTGCTGAGAAACCAACCAACCCCCCCTGCCCTCAATAAAGTGATTGTTAAATATTGTACAAATACAAATGTATACTCTGCCCTATTCCCCCAATGGGAAAATAAAAAATGTGACTACTCTGACTTGCAAATGCCTCCTTTTAACCTCACTGTCAGGATGTGGGGCTGGTCCTACACAGGCAGCAGTTCCTGAGCCAAACTGGGAGTTTTGTGGGATTAAAAATTAAAAAATACAAAACATTAACCCACTCTGTGTGCAGCTGGCAGCAGTGGCATCACTTACAGAACCTGGATCATGAAGATAACCCTTTTAGGTCCCTTCCAGCCCTCACCACTTAGGATTCCTTTCCTGCCTTCCCAAGCACTGCTCTGCTCTTCAGGATGTGCAGCTGTGCAGACAGTTCCTTTATGAAGCAAAGAGAGCAAAGTAAATAACCTTTTGATTGAGAGGGGCTTTGCATGAGAGCACAGAGGGGCTTCCAGCATGAACAGACACCACTGAGACTTACCACAGTCATGGAATGTCCTGAGCTGGAAGGGACACACAGGGATCAGAGTCCAAGCCCTGTCCTTGCACAGTCACTCCAACAATCCCACCCTGTGCCCCAGAGGATCATCCAAACCGTCCTGGAGCTCTGGCAGCCTTTGGGCTGTGCCCACTGCCCTGGGGAGCCTGGGCAGTGCCCACCACCCTCTGGGGAAGAACCTTGTCCTAAAAGGAACCTTGTCCTCTGAGGAAGGACCTTTCCCCAACACCCAGCCCAGCCCTCCCTGGGGAGGAGCAGGAGCACCACCAGGGTGATGCCATCCCAGCTTTAGCTGCTGTGGGCAGGTCCCTCTGGCACTCCTGGCAGCAGAGGCACAGGTGTGACCCCACACCCACCTCTCCCAACAGCTGTACCACCTGTGTCTCCACCAGAGGTGCCAGCACAGTCCCTGGCAGCACTCCCAGCCAGCTCCCTGTGCCTGGATACACCCCACCCCATCCTTCAGCTGGAATCAGCACAAGGTGGGCTGTGCTTGGCACAAGTACCACTTGCAGCTAAAGCTTGTTAGATTTAAAGGCTTAATTGAGTAAATTTTGTTGTGATTAAAGATTTAATTGAGTAAATTCTCCATGTCATGTCAAATTTGAGAAGGAGCAGTACAATGTGAGCTTCAGCCTGGTGTGTCTGTGCTGCAGAACCAACAGTGCCAGCCCTGGCACCGGGAGGGCAGCGTGTCCTGAGCCAGGACCTGAGGCACAAACTCCAAAGAGCCTGGTTTCTCCAAAGGGAGAAGCTGGCACTGAGCTGAGCTAAACCACCTCAGTGCTGCAGTTAGTCACAGTTCTGGGCACTGGGAGGAACAGCAGCAGAGAGTTCTCCTTCAAACAAATCCCAAATGGAGCAGCAGAGCAAGTTCTTCCAAGGATTTATTCATCCCAACGGCCTCCTGGGGGCAAACACTGCATGTCCTGGGGCTGCCCAGCTCAGAGCCAGCTGAGGGAGGAGGCTGCCCACTGTTTGACGTCCGTGGGGCAGTTGGGGTACACCTGCAGGGCCTCCATGATCTGGGTGCTGTCCAGCAGCAGCCGCACCAGCAGGAACTCGCGCTGCGTCCGCACACTCGGCCGCTCCAGGGGCCGCACCAGCTCCAGCTGCAGCAGGTGCTCAAAGGCCTGAGGGAACCAGCACAGGGCAAGGGGGAGTCATTCCTGCCAGGAGCCACGCTCTGCCCTGGCAAGGCATCCTCCTCCCAGCCCCCAAACCCTTCTGGGCTGTGTTTGGCCACTAGAAAATAAAACCAGGATCCACATACTTCAAAGTGCATTTCGGGCTCACCTTCATGACAACCGGCTTTTCAAAGTTGTACATGGAATGTGCTTTCCTCTGGATGAACTTCTGGAATTCTGCATCAGTAACAGATAAAAGGAAGGTTAGTGGGGGGCCAGGCACTCATTTGGTGTTTGTGGAGCTCAGGCTTTTCTCTCACCATTGTAAACCATCTGGAAGTTGAACGGTTCTCCGTCATAGACGTCATTTAAGTGTTTCATGGCTATGATGAGGCAGATTTCCAGGACAGACAAACCTGGGGGCAAAGACAAGAGCCCTAAACATTCCCCTTAAGCACTTCAGAAACACAAGCAGTTCACTCACTGAATTTATTCCTCTATTTTATTATGCTCTAGGCCTCACCCATTTGTGTTATGTATCTTCATTATGTAAAAACATTCCAGAATTGGAGAGGCTTGATAAGAGAACATTTGTTTCCCACCTATTTGAAGCAGGACTATTAAGAAACAGGCTGTTTCCATGAAAAGTAAGGCATTTATAATGTGGCATTGCTCTATCCACAGATGTGTGAGCACAGAGCAGGCTCCATGGGCTCAGGTTATCCCTGTCTCTCACACCAGGGGAATGCAGGGAGGGAGGGAGCTGACCCTTCCCCCTCTCCTAAGAGGCATTTTTGGGGAAGAGCTGGGCCTTACCATGGACAATGTTTGCCCTGGAGTCGGTCCTGTGGTGCCTGCTGGCCTCTTGCAGGTCAGCTGCAGTGAGCAGGGGGTGGTGCCCAGTCACTGCACTCACAGCCAGCATCTGAAATGGCACAGACTCTGCTCAGCTCAGCCCTCAGCACCACACAATTCCTGCTTGGAGATGGGCTGCAGAGCAACACAATTCCCAAGGAATCACCTACTAGAGCCAGTAATGAACAGACATCCCACATGCACACACTGAAAACCCTCACACAGCTGGTAGTTACACTGCCCTTTGCCAGGAAACATTTCCACTCGGGGAGATAAACCCTCATGAACTTGTTTGTATCCATTTCCAGCGATCAGCACTTCAAACTGCTGCAGGAAGGACTCAAAACTGTTCTACACCTACTCCTGTACAGAGACTCCTTCCACCAGCCCAGGTGGCTCCACCCTGGCCTTGGACACTCCCAGGGATCCAGGGGCAGCCACAGCTTCTCTGCCCAACCTGTGCCAGGGCCTGCCCACCCTCCCAGCCACCAATTCCTTCCCAACATCCCATCTAAAACTACTCCTTTTCAGTTTAAAGCCATTCCCTGTGTCCTGTCCCTCCATGCCTTGTCCCCAGTCCCTCTCCAGCTTTCCTGGAGCCCCGTCAGGCACTGCCAGGGGCTCTCAGGTCTCCCTGGAGCCTTCTCTTCTCCAGAGTTTGTCCAGAACTCCTCATTTATCCCTACTCAAATCTGTATTACGTGGTTTTACTGGAGAGAAGCCTTCAGAGTGAAAAAGCCCCTGTCCAGAGGAAACATTGACAATATGCTGCAGAAAGAACTGGGAAGCTGAGCCCCTGCTGTGCTGTGCTCACAGGGAGGCTGCTGGTTTTGCCATCAGGTCCTTGCCTGGCCTCACTCAGGCCACAGGGACAGAACTGGGTGCCCCTGGACTAGAAATAATCTGGAATCAACCCCAAAAGGACTCTGCTCATGCTCTGTGTTTGAGAACTGGAGCAGGAGGTGTGTGATGCTGTTCCAGAGTGGCTCTGAGCAGTGCTGGGAGGAGCTGTCAGCACTGGGGCCCAGAGCAGCCCCCACAGGGCAGCAGGTTCCAGGCTGAGGGCTGGCACAGCACCCCGTGGCAGGTACAGCCAGTGGGCTCTTCACACCCACAGCAGCTCTGGGATATTTTGGGATGGTTAAATAAGTGTTACTTCCCTCCTGTTGGTGCATTTATGTTGGTGGTGGTGAAAAACAGGGCTGAGGGAGGCAGGTTAAATTAAAAAAGACCCTCCAGCTCCTCTCTGTGATGGGAGGGAGTTCACTGCCAGCACTGCCTCCTACTTTCTGAACATGGAACTCTTCCCAGGGAGGCAGCAGACTCACTTTTCCCCCCACAGTGAGGAGTCCTTCCTTCTCTCCCCAGTGGGATAACTGGGAAGAGTTGGAGATACCAAGAAAAATTCTGGAAGCTGAAAATTCTGTAAAATTCTCAGGTCCTTGAGGCTGGATAAGGTGGTCATTTGGAAGACCAGAATTAACTTCCAGCTTGGTATTTCTATGGATTAAGTTGCCTCAAGCCTGCAGCACCTCAAGATTTGAGTTTAAAATCCCATTTCCTGGACTAATGTCACAGTAATGGATGAACCAGGGATTGGTCCACATGGGAAAGCAGCTCTGGAAAACAACGTGGTGCCTGATCATACAGCTCATCAAGTGATTTTATCTGATACTGGGAGGGATAAAAGGAAGCAAAAGAATTTCCTCCATGTGAATAACAGGGTTGCAAATTCAGTAGAAAGAAAAAGAAGGTTCAGTAAGGGAACAGATCTAGTGGAAGAAGAGGAATGCAGGAATATTCAGAGGTAAGAACTGTATTAATGGCAGATAAAGGAGGTTTCAACATGAGCAGTTTTGAGGATTCACCAGGAAGCAAAAGGAAGAGCAGAAAGGGAAAATCCAGAGGTATTTTACAAACACCCAAATACAGACCAGCAGGAAATGCAGCGAGCGAAGGTCTTTGGTGTAGTGGAAAAGGTTCTGCAGCACATCCTGCACAGTTTTGTTCTCTGAGAGAGTCTGAAAACAAAATAAAGTGATGTTTAAGTCATGTCAACGAATCATTTTATACTCAGCAGGAAAAATAACAACTAATTCTTTTACAGACAACACAATTCTTCATGTGTAACCTCAACTTTCTGTGATAATTTTTCCTCCAGACTTCAATAAGCAAAGATTCTCTATCATAATTTAATTTATTCCACACCAAACTCAAACAGTGAAAGGAAATACCACTCTTAGGTAAAAGCTTTACACTTATAAACTTGCCTTACTGTGGAATTTTTACTAAAACCAAGTATAAAAAGCTTTAAATACCTGGACATTATTGTTCCATTTTTGTGCAAAAGACTCATCAGGAAAATCAGCAGGAAGAGAAAGCTGCTCCTTAAATATCTTCATGTATTGTTTAAAATCAAAGGAATTCAGCAAGTATATCTGTCTGTGGGAGAACCTGGATTTTACTCTCTTCTCCAAGAGCTCCAGGATATCCTTGATTAAAAAAAAGGAAAAACAGTAATTAAAAAAGCAGATTTACTGAGAGCATTCTTTGCTGCAGTGCAGACAAATCACCCAAGTGAAGGGTGCTGAAAAAAGAATTACTCAATTCTCAGGTTTGAAATGTTCTGACAAGACCTTTGCTGATTATTTTAATTGATGTGCCTTGAAATGTGTACCAAGCATCTCCCCAGCCCACGTGATGCACCACATCACACAGGATCATTAGTTGCTAGGAAACCCTGCACAATTTCTCCATAGATTATGGAAATAGTTCAGCTCCTTAAGCCTGAAATCAGGACACTTCAGCCCATCCTGGCCCCAGACAAGTTGTCTGTGTGGCTCAAAAAACCCAAAAAAGCCAAAAATCCCCTCAGAAACACCAGCCTGTACAGCCACAGTGCAGCTCTGAGGACACCTCCTGAACTGCAGCCAGAAAGTTCACCCAGACTCAGGTTGGATGAGATGTTTTAATTATTACTCTTCTGTCATAACCCAGTTTATTCAGAAAACAGTTGGATTTTATAAACTATATGTTTCCACAGTGCTACAGATTTATTATATACATAATCTGTCCATAATTCTCTTCAATGCTGTTGTAAAAACCACAGGAAATTTAAGATGGATTTGGACTGGAGTTTTGGAGCAAGGGTTGGGCTTGATGATCTCAGAGGTCTTTTCCAACCCAATCCATTCCATGATTCTGTGATTTTGAACATGCCAAAATCATTGTTTAAATCATTGTCCTGAGGACAAGGAATCTTCTTTAAGCACTGTGGTAATACAAGTCTCTTCTTACCAATTCTGACCAAGAAACTGAAATGCCCAGGAGCTTCCCTAAAAAGTATAATATAAAATAAAACAAAACAGTGTGATAGGAGACATGTCTCCTTGGAAAGGTAAACCTGCTCCTCTAGCAGGAAAACTGAAGGCTTTGTAACTTCTCAGCACAAATTATTATTTTATCCTTCCCATCTCAAAAGTTAGAAAAAGTGGTGATTAAAAAAGGGAATAAAAGAATGTCCCAGGAGAGGAGAAAACACCTGAACTAAGACAGAGGTGGCTGTAAAGCAGCTCAGAATGCTGTGCAGTTCCTTACCTGCCTACAGGTGAGCCCAATCACTGTCACTGGAGTCTGTGCTGACTGGGAGATGTCAAAGAGGTTGTAGAGCAGGGTCTGGTTCTTGTGATGGACAAACAGGTCAAACTCATCCAGGACAAACAGGACTGGGCAGCTGCTGCTCCGATCTCCTGGCAGAGCAGTTGGGGAGTCAGCAGGGAACTTCAGCAGCATTTAGTAATTAATAATAACTATTTTCTTATAGCCCTTAACTAAGCCCCCCTTTCACATGGCACAAAGGAAAACACCCTGAGGAACTGGGAAGGTTCCTGCCAAGCAGCAGTTCAAGGGAACACTCAGCATTTGGTTAAAACCTGGTTGTAATAATGCCAAGGTCATGGGTTCAATCCCCTGTGTGGGCATTGACTGAAGAGTTGGACTCAATGGTCCTTGTGGGTCCTTCCAGCTCAGAATAGTCTGGGATTCTGTGA